>KK499961.1:232948-370352 GCA_000688715.1 Glossina pallidipes
CCCCGAAGGGCTATTCCCCGCCCCCCACCCCACTTTACCCCACTTTATATAAGATTTCTCACGAATAGTAAGTCCTTTCGAAATAATTTTAATTTTTAATATTTTATGGGGAAAATTTGTAGCAATGTAGTAACAATTTAGCCAAGAAATTAACGGTAGGAAATTTGGATAATATAGGTCTATTCTTAGACCCTAACATCATGAAAAGCAAGCTCTTGTATGGGGAGAATGTCTAATTTCTAGTTTTTATCACAAAAACTGAAAAATCCAAAAAAGTTTTAGGATGTAAATTAAATTTTCTCAATTTGAATCAGGACCTGTGATGGCTTGGGCATCCCCCATTATGCGGACTCTCATGGAATGGAATGGATGCCTTTGCGCGAAAATAATATGTGTTTTTTAGTACATCATTGCCAAAACGAGTGAATAACTGTGCTAGGCAAAGTGGTTTGGGATATCTAAGGATCGGCCTCGCCCGACTCCCATGTTCTTACTTGTTTTATTCTAAATACAACCTGTTAGTAATTCATGTAACTCTTCTAAGACCCTTTAATACTAATGTACTAATAACAACCCATACTAATTAGTATTGATATGTGGATGTACGAAATTCGCCCACAGCCGAATATAATTTTGTTTTAAATTAGCATAGCGGATAGCGCGTATTGAAAGTATTTTTTCATAAAAACTTTCGCTGTCAGATGGTAGATTAGACTTCAGTTTAAGATTTTATGTAAATTTAAATTTAGGTTGATATCTACCCATGAAATTAGAATCTTGCAAGAATCGCATAGGATTCACTTTCTCCATTACCAAGGCTCGATACGGTAAACAAAATTACTGTCCACAAAAAAGAAGCTCTTTTCTTACTCCCAACGATAACACTTAAGACCTTTGATTGCTCTGATATTAAAGGTCTTATGTAGAATGCGTGGAGAGTGAATCAAGAGGAGGAAGAAACTGCTCCGCTTTCAAATTCTTTACTATAGTAACTTATTGTACTAACTTCGAAATGAAGCTTTCTTACAACTACTATTAAACTAAAGAGTGTGTTCGAAAATGTATTGACTTACTATCATGCCCCCTTGACAGGGCGTTTTCAATAATGCTATGAGTAGCTTAGAAACTCGATACATGATTCGTACTTTGACCTTGAAAACTTTGACATGTTTTTGCATGATACAATTTATTTTGCTTATGACCTAATGTGGTCCCCATAATTGTTTTTTTTTTTAACGATTATTATTATTATCATACATATAACTTAACCTGCTTACTATTTCGAGTAAGAAAAGCCTATCTTCCAAAAATACCTTTACATGTAAACAAACAAACCTTTGGGTGTGGCGTGTAGGTAAAAAATATTATTTTCGCAAATGTAAATAATGTTGCAGTTACCGCCAATGAGAAACGCAACAGAAAAATGAAGACCAATTTTTCTTAACATACATTAGATGATATCGAGTTTGATGATATGTGCCAGGACGGTGCACAAAACATCTCGTTTTGGCATTGCTATGCGGGAAATTTCCCGAAATAATTTCAAAAAACATTTTTATGATGTGCATTGGCCACCAAGATCAGGCAGGTTCTTACCGCTACACTCTTTGTTATGGGGTGACATAAAGAATCGAGCTTATGCGAATAGCCCTCAACGTTTCGAAAATGAGCGAGCTATTGTCCACGGACAAGTCTTCGAAAACTACCTTCCAGTCCTATAAAGTGTCCCATAAAGGATTTGAATAGCAAACTCCATACTATATATTGAAAGAAAAAATTTATCCAAATCTCAATAAGAGGTGTCTCGCAGTTGCGTTTACTTTCGGAACCACCAAATGGATGTCCCTACCTGTGCAAATCTGTGTGCAAAACTCCTTTACGTCTTTCCTTGTCAATTTCAAGTAAGTCAAATGCATCAGCCTTTCTAGTAGACCATTGCCCTGCGTCGAGTAGAAAAGAGGGTCCTTCGAGCTACTTTTCTGACACCTGTGCCACCAGCAAGAAAAACAAATTGAAAACAAAATAAAACTCGTTAAAGAAGTGTGAGATTATACGTACAAAGTTTACGTTGTACATATAGCCTTAAGGATTGTTCTTTGGAAAAAAATCGCATAGCAAACAACAGACATTCGTTCTGTTTATGTTTACTTTAAAAAAGGCAAAGAAAAAAAAAAAAAAAAACAAAACAAAAGAAGGAAATGTTATTATGCTATATAAACAGAAGTGTGTTTTTGTTTTTACTGACGGTTCGGTGTTATTATTATGTTCCTGTCTGTGTGTACCTAAGTATATTTGCACATACATAGCATTAATTAAAAGGATAAATGTTTATGGAAATATGCTTTTCTTCGGCAACAACACATTTTGCACAATCAAACTCGCGAGTTTTCAGACAACTTATACATTCGCACATAATTATATGTCGATTTCATAACTTTTTTAGTTGTTCGCGTGAGAATTATACTCTGTTTAGTCTGACTCGTTATTATATCTTTTCAGAGAAATATGACGCTTTTCTATTACAAAATTCGTTTCGCTGACGAGCATCGAACACCAACCATGAAATAAAAATATATTACTGCTTTTCTGCTTTACTTCTTAACGGAATAATCCGAACAACTTTTAACTTTAATTTTTAAAAATTTCGAGCTTAAAATTATCGAAGAATATGTTATAATACCATTCGACTTAGGCTGTCTTTGAGAAAACACCTGCGTGGTGCACGATTTATATATCAAGTCGTGACAAGACTATGTGCAGTCACTTACTAATGTTTTCCCTGGAGAGTTCGACGTATTTGACCATAAACTTCTTCAGGACACTCTATAATTCGAGAGTGATTTCTGTCGTTCACATTGATATCGCGAAAATTCTCGTGCGATTGTTTTTAGAACGGCATTCGATGTGGATTATCAAGACAAGAGAGCATTCATTTTTTTATACCCAACAGGCTTCAATAGCTGTGCAAAACCAAGAAGAAAACCTCAATGACTCCGTGCAGTATATAGTTGCTTTAGCAACACCAAATACTGAATCGATTTTGGCATGTCCGTCCAGCCGGCCACTTGCCTACATATTGTCTTCTGGGCACAAAAATGCAACACTCAGGTTTAACTTCGGCTCAAAAATGGGAAGCTCTTGCACATAGATTAATATTGAAATTGGACCAAAATCAGTTATAGGAAACGATCACAGTGCAACATAATCTGAGGACACCCCTGTCTTCAGAACTAAAAAGAAATTAGGTTATTTTTTCCTATACCTATAAGCCACAACAGACTCCACGATCAAAATGTGCATCTATGGGTGGCCCTGCAGCACTAGTAAGAAAATGGAAAAAATCAGCCACACCCACGCTATATTATAGAAATTTAGATTTTTGCTTTTTTTAGTTTTTTTAGGATAACGGTGAAGGGTAAAAAAAGATTCAATTGCGGCCGAATATAATTTCCTTCAAAAAACGTTTTCAGTCATTTATTGCAACGTTTACGACTTTGACTACTCCCGACGCTTAAGAACATATGCTGGCAAAAGCAGCCGAGAACAAATAACAAAAGGAAGAAGCTTTCTTTTGAGTATAGCAAACACGATGATAAAATGAGTATAACCGCATCCTTTAGTGGTCTGACTCTAAAAACAATAACAATTCATTCATAAATTAAAGGCACGACATTGTTTTGCACAGAAAGATGCAAATGTGACGTATGCAAAAAGGCTCATTGCCTGATTTGCAGATAACTCCACATAAGAAATTTCAAATAAAATCTTGCAGATGTTTTCCTATAAGAGATTCAGTTAGGTATCTTCGTGTATCTAAGTTAACCAACATTTACATAAGAAATGTTGATAAGAACTTTTTTTTAATTCCCTCGGTATCCATGTAGGTTAAGCTATTTTCAAGTGAAAACTTGCACACGCATCTCTAAATACGAATACAATACTCATACATGTTTACATAAAATTCATGCTCAATGTGTGTTATCGTTATTCACTTGTTCTCTATATTGTGTTACATATGTCAGTGTTGCGAAGCATAGACATCTAGTGCTTTGCATTAGACTGACGCACTTCTATGTCAATCCTTTGGTATTTCTGTGGAGTTTTCACTTTTCTCTTGTGCCTTTCTCCTACTGTTGTTTAAATTTACATGTATTTGTTTCCTTTTCATCTCTCTGACATACCATAGCGGTATTCTCAACTACATTTAAGCTGTTGAATAACTTTGTGCATATATTGTGTGTGTATGCACTTTTTCTTATATTTACACTTGCTTTGTTTTTCAGTATAATGTAAGTAAGGTAATCCAACGACACTTTTTGTATTTTGCATATTACATAACACAGTACAACAATGATTTTTGAGTGCGTAACTGAAAATTTGTTGAGCTGCTTCGTCCTCTAAGATTAGTCTGCAGGTTGCTATGCTGAAGTGCAAAATAACTCCTAAGTCCAAAAATATACCTTACAAAAAACCTTGTACAATATTGGGGAATATTGGATAATGGACCTTATTGCTAAGCTAAGCAAGCTCTAGGCAACTAATAAAGAAATCCAAGCGATGGTAGTTTTGATGCGGCCTGCAGTACAAAAAGAAACCCCAGTACGAAAACTAAACTATATTTGTGTGAATCTTTTATATATAGCAACCCAGAATAAGATTAAAATTCTACATTATTTGCTTAATGAGCCCAATGGGGGCCATCTTTGCAGTGATCTTTTTTACATAACCCTGAGAAATATTTACCAAATACAACAAATCATTAGCAATATCTTGTTATTTATTAGGGTGTATTTATAAACCAACCAGAACCACTTTAGTAATACCATGCTACATGACCGCGTTAGGTATTTCTTAAAGCTTATTTTCAAAGCCCTTTTTGGACCATCTTCTCAGAACATATTCGAAATACCATCTTGTCTCCCGATGCGATTGTGAGCTTTCCGCACACTGGGATATGTATATATGTATATATAGAAAGAGACGGGGAGAGAGAGAGAGGGAGAATGAGTGAGAGAGAGAGAGAGAGAGAGAGAGCGAGTGAGAGTCTTACGGAGACTTGTTTGATGCTTACAAAATGGTGAACTTGGATTGAAAAAATATGGTCTCGCAAGAAAAAAGTGTCAAATGAATGCAGCTGACAGCGAATTGACGCTGTCTAAAAGAGCAAAGCGCAGTAAGGAAAGAAACTTTGAAAATCACAATATCGTCCTGCTATGCTGAAATTCCTTGAAAGTACCGATTGCGAGATGTTATATATATACATGCATACATATATCCATGATAATCATTTGTTAATCCGTTTTTTTTTTCGTAAGCGAACATTATTTATTTATAAAGTTTTACTTCGTTTAAATAAACGAAAGCTTATTCGCCGACCACTAGAACTAACAACGTCTTGCATGCATCTATTTCTAACCTTGTAAGTCATTTTGATCCATAACACTTGTGGAATCTCTCCCAAAAATGAAGATAGGAAGCAGAATTTTGACACACGCGTTTCTTGATTGATTAAGAGTTAAAAGTTAAACAGTGGTTGCGATTTGCTCACATACACGCCCACAGTAGATTAGAAACTGAGACAATGTGGAAAGAAACGACGATAATTGTGTTATATTTTCTCCCAAATGTTATCGAACTCGTGAAGATATTTCGCGAAACTCGTTACGCAAATTTTCGTCAAAATTGCCTGCATATTCGGACTAGAAATGATTTCGAGAGAGACTTATTATGGGTGATTAAATAAAAGTTATCAAAAAATACTGAAGCTTCTCATGTTGTACAACTATTTTTCTAAGCTCAAAAGTCCAAAAGGTACTACTGACCCACTCGATGGCTCTAGTGTTCAAATATGATTCATTTTGTTTTAATTAAAAATAAATTGTGTCGTCAAATTTATTTCCTCGCTTTCAAAGTACTCCCCCTCAGATACTAGAATACCTATGCCAATGTTTTTCTCAATCGTCTAGACAGTTGTTATAATCGACTTCCGATATGGCCGATTCGGCTTGTGTCACTTCTATCGAGTTAAAACGTTGCCTCCGGAGTGGTGTTTTAAGTTTAGGAAATAGCCACAAAACACACGGAGAGCTAAATCGGGTGTATACCTTCGCGATATGGGTTGGATTTTTAAGGAAATGGTTCACAAAAACCAGTGCAGAAATTGGGCGTGATACCAATCCAGATTTGACGCGATTCAGGTCCAAAATATCTTTTAAAATACTGTTGACTGATCTGTTTAAAATGCCAACGTCATCAGTAAAGCCCCTAACAGTTAATCGCAGGTTTTCAAGCACCGCTTCTTTGATTTGGTTGACGTGACTTTCATCGGCGGACGTTGTTGGTCGTCTTCGTCGTGCTCTACGCCTTCAACCCATTGTCGGGCTTCTTTGAACTGTTTATGTCCCGTTAATTCCGACAAAATCTCGCTCGTCGAAGACTCTCTGCAACACCCTAAACTTTTTACCCAAGATATTTCATTTCGCAAACAAAATTTAATGCAACTTCTTTGCTCAACAAAGTCACACATAGTGTAAAAGTCGGAAAAAAGTGTTTCTTATATCGTACAAAACGAAGCGTAGCCGAAACACCAATAAAGTTTATGATGTGACATTCGGCAGATGTTTGTCACAATGCCACCAATTTAGAGAAAAAATATTTCTGACATGCCAGCGTAAGTTAACTTGAATATGGGTCTAAATCGTTTCAATAGAAATACATTTTTTTGTTAAGTGTAATCAAGCTTTTGTTGGATGCAAAGAATACCAATGTCAAGCATATTTATAATTTAAAATTTTTGGTAGGACTACTACTACTTACGCACATCCGAAAGTAAAAAAAAAAAAAAACGGCGAAGCAACCAGTGAAACAACAGAACTATCGTAGCTTCCACACATTAGAAATATTGGACTACCACTTGATATATTATGACAATTGCTCGGCTGCAATGAAATGTTGCTGCCCAAAGGGACGAATAATATTTTTATACTCTTGCATTTTCCATTGCATTTCATTTATTTCACATAAAATAGGCTATAAAATAAAATGCTTTGGCAGATGTCAGTCGGGTTTTTCAATAATGTAATGCCTGTTAAAAGCTTACGGTCTATAAGAAGGATTGTGCTTCACATGACGTGCACATAAGAAAAAGTAGCATTTATTTAAACCATATGTCAGTTGAAGGGAATAAAATGGAGAGGTAGCGCTAAAAGCGAAAATCGTGTACACCGTAGTTATTCGCCTGATTGATGATTATTTTAAAGAATATAATGAGGATTTTTGGAGACTGGAATGTTAAAAAGAGATTTCTTCAAATGATGCCAACTTTAAATGATATATAATGAATGCTGTTGGGACTAAGTGAGAACATTAAATAATATCCAGAATATTTTGATATCATAAACTTGACCTAAAGGACTTCTTTTTTGCGCAGAGTTATTGTGCAGGTGAATAATTAACTACAAGATTCCGATTTCACAAAATTGGTAACAACATTTTGTCAATAGCAGCCAATAGATTTGGCAAAGGCCGCGTCTGCATCATTCTGTTCGATTCCTTGCAGACCGACATTTTGCATTTGAAGAACTTATAATATAAGCTTATTGTAGGATCTCATGAGGAAAATAAGAAACGGAGAGGGACGAAGGAAATAGTTAGGTATTTTAGGAAAATCTATCCAAAATCTTGGTTAAACAAGCAGAAAAGGTAATAACATTCTATAAAGATTGTACACAGTACCCATCCCCCGCATAATACAATTAAGCTGAAAAAAGAGAAAGAAGATAAATGGCTCCCTTAGTTGCAAACTCTACACTTCTTCTTAATATCCTTGGGTGATAGTCAAAGGATACCCAGAAGAGAATGAAAAGAAACTGAAATTAATTCTAAGAACGGATTAATGTGATATATTTTCTGGGTTACATATAATGTTCTAATCCCATCCTTGTTATACAGTACACCACTTGCGGTATAAGGATATCCTAAGGACTTCAGATACGCGTATCTTTTATAATACCGATCAATTCCTAATCACTTTCTAAATCGGTTTAAACATCTTTACCAAATTTTTCAAAAATATTTGGAACTAGCCCACAGCTTCCTATAGTGCATCATAAAGTCAGAACAGCTCTGCTTTTTGGGTTTTTTGCTCATTACTCACAGTGGGTACATGGACAAAATTTCCAAGCATAAAGTAAAAAAATAGAATTAATTGATTGATCAAATTGTAGAAGAGTACGACAATCTATTTTTTTGGTCTTTTCTAAAATGAAGAGGATGGGTATAAAAGTTTCGATCAAAGCCGCTTATAACTTTTTACTTGTTACATAAATATTTCGCCTTTAAATTCATTTCCATTTATTTATTGAATTATTGTCTACATATTTTCTAAATTAATTTATCAAAGTATGGGTTTAAAGGCGGCTGGATAATTTGAATCTGCCGCTACACGAATTCGCGTTATAATTTCAACCAAAAAATAAATAACAAATCTATAGCAAGGAAAGGTCGACCATTAGCTATTCTACCTAATCCGGTCTGGCCGATATTGAAACTACATTTTATGTAGGGCAAATTTTTTAAAATGTCCACAGATCGTCAGTTCTATCCGCCTTTACACGCTTCGTAAATTGTCTACATGTAGTCTTCTTGATCGGAGCGTTTTTGACATTTGTTACTCAGGCAATTTGGCGACTTGCACCGCAGTCTTGTCTTTCTTTCAAGCCTGACATCAAAACAGATAAATGTTCAGAGCCAAAGTATGCATCTACACCTTCACTTACTCTTTGCCTTTCGGAATATTTCCGCGCGTTCAGAAGACACTTACAAACTCTCTCTAACGGACATGACGACACGCAAAACATATATATATATATATGTGTACACATATTTATGTATAAGCATATATGTATGCCAAGCTATTATTATTATTATTATTATTATGTAAATTTAGCCAGAGAATAAACTCTAAGACTAAAAGTCTTAAAGCACTAGCACCTAAAGCTTTCGGCTTTTATTTATTTATTTATTTTTTTTTTTTATTAATATTATTATTATTTTTATTATTAAAAACTCTACCGCACTTGAGGTTTGAACCCACGACCATTGAATTGCTAGTCGAGACTCTTGCCTACTCGGCCACTCAGGCGGATTATGTCAAGCTAATCGCCAACTGTATTAAAGAAGTTCGTGTTCACATAGAACCTTTTTTACTCAACATATTAAAATCATCTATTCTTCATTGGCTGACTCGCCGAAGAAGAAGAAGAAGAATACTAAGGTTTTATTGTCAATAAAACAACTTGTGTTTCATTCGAATAAGTATTATAGAGCATCTATCAAAATCTATAAATCGTATGAATTTTTTTTTCTTTGAATATTTTACGAAGTGTCATAAGATTTTGTAGTAATATTGTAGAGATAATCGTAGTATCATTCGAGCTTATATTTTGGAGTTTACATAAACAATTTCGGAAATTTGCAGCAAGAGGGTGTGCCGTCAATTAAATCCACCATGAATCATCGTTATCGATCAACTTATCATCAAGCCGTGAAAGTTGATAAAGAAAATGAAAATGCGGAATTGAAAAAGTGTAACCAACGCTTCCGCCCTAAAATCGACCGATCGGAACCGGTTTGGGAGCGTTTAAGCAAAGCAAAAAAAGTGCCCAGTACTCATTCAAATGTTGAGAAATTGGCGAACAATCAACATAATGTTTCGTTGAAAAATTCACAGCATTTTCAATCTACTCGCCAGACACTTGATTCTACTAGTCGTTCATTGCAAACACGCCAACCTTTATCGCCCAACACCAACGGAAGTGTGAAACGTGGTGCTTTAAAGAAGGGACGACAACAAAAGCCCATTGTTGAATCACAGTTGGATAATGGAGCTCTGACTTATTTATGTAAACCCGTCAGTTCGATTAAGGATATAATGACTGCACACAATCTTAACGAGTCAAAATTATCGTGGGACGATTATAAAACCGAGGAGGAAAGTCACATTCAAAATTCCAATAGCATAGAGGATGATTGTGCTTTCTCCCAACGTACTCTCTCCCAGCATTCTCTCTCCCAGCATTCTCTCTCCTTCCCCGTGCCAAGCCCCATTCAGTTCGACACTGAATCGCTTGATTCGAATGAAGATTTCAAAGAGTGTTCACCAACAGTTACTGCACGATCGGTTGATAATATTGCAAGCAATACTCGTATTCTATCGAGTTTTCGAGATATATTGCTGCGAAAGCATTGTTCTATGGAAGACGAAGAACTTAATGTCCTCAATGACGTGGTTAAAACGGATGAAAGATATCATAATTTAGATAAAGGCAATTCCAGTCTCTTCAAGGATATATTGGAAACCCAATTGACGAGCATTCTAAAAAACGAAACGATCGTAAAGACTGCTCTCAGTAAACTCGAAAGTTGCCATGCTATGGCTAGTCGAGAGGTGCAAACCGATTGTGATATTGGCCCACTTATTGAGTGGCAAGCGGTGAACAGTATCGATGATAGAACTAGAAGGGTAGAAGTGGATGTTGTTTTCAAAAACGTGCCCTCTTTGGAAAAGGAAATTGTTATTTTAAGAACCTTAAGCGAAAGATTGGAGGCAACTTCTCGAAGCAGCGGCTCGCGGCATTCAGCGTCAATACACACTTTGCCACTAACTTCCGAATCCCCCGGAAATGCTATTTCTAGCTCTTCAACTGGCGATTATATGCTAATGCCAGAACCAAAAATGATGTTTTTCATAGCCGGCGTCGAGCATAACGCTACGATTAATGTAAAAGTGATGGGTATCGTTGTTCAATTTGGCGAAGTTAAAGAGTTTCGCATAGCCAAGAAGACCATAGTTGAGTTGAAGGAAGATGCTAATCGACCATTTTACATACCCTCCAATTATGCGAATGCCGAGCTTAAGCGAACTTCTTTCAAGAAACTCAAAGAGAATCCCGATATATTGATGAGCTACTTACGACCGAAAAGCAACTATGTATCATTTAATATCTTGGATCAAGATCCGATGTTTTTCAACAATATCTTGTTCAGTAAAGCATATCCAAAGTTATCATTGGCCCTTTCGGAAGAAACTAGCGACTACATCGAGGAAACTGAAGCTAAAATGGTTATATGCGAAAGCACCGACAACGCTATGACAAAAGAAAAGTTAGAACGATTTTCTAACGTTTACAACAAACCGCATAAAATAAAATTAGAAAATAAAAGGTCTATGCAAACAATGACCAATAACGGTGAGCTGCTTGAAGAGCAAACGATTGCTAGAGTTGACAAGGAGACTTCAGCACTATTTGAACCGCCGACACGCGGCAAAATATGTCGCAGACGTATACGTCGAATCCGTACTCCAATGTCTATCGGAATGGAGCCGGAACCAAAAAATTGTCTTTTCAAAACGATTTTCGTGGGCTTAGTGCAAATTTCGGTATTTTTATTCCTCATTATGTCTTTCACGTATCCGGGTCCACGATGTTAACCACACTTATTGAGCAGATTTTTTGTACCGAAAATTTTGAGGTTAATTAATAAGAATTTTTTTCATGCATAACGACATTTGTATATTCTCTACTCCGTATTTTTTTCTTTTGGCTGCTTTTAAAGCGTATTTTTATCTAAACTAAATATAAACTAAACGAAATTTCGGAAATCAATATTTTGGTAAAGATTTTACATTCCGTGTCGGATTGGGGATAATTGACTTTCGATAATGTCTTCTTGTTTAATTTATCGGTCGGATGATTGACGCTCGAATAGAAGAGAATTAACAGAATAACATAAGGGATTGCTGTTTCAATTTCATTTACGAAAGTTTGTCATCTTCTATCGGGAGGATGTCGTTGTTCTTTTTTTATCACAAATCCATCAAAATTTTGTAGGCAAGAGTCTCGACTAGCAATTCAGTGGTCGTAGATTTAAACCTCAAGTGCGGTAGAGTTTTTAATAATAATAATATTAATAAAAAAAATAAGGCTGAAATGCTTAGATGCTAGTGCTTTAAGACTTTAGTCTTAGAATTTATTCTCTGGCCAAATTTATATAATAATAATAATAATAATAGGAAAAGAAAAAAAGGACTAGAGTAATATCTCATTCACTTATTTTCGGATCTCATAACAACGAAAAATATGAAGCGCATTTCATGCTTGTCACCAAAGGAAATGGAATACAATCGGTTCGTAAAAACGATTGCAGCACACAGCGGTGAACTTTAAAAAGCTCAATAAACGCTCCGGCTGTCCCTCTGTCTGTTCACGGTAAACATTTGCCTCTTTCCGAAAATCAAAAAGCTGAATAAACGCTCCGTCTGTCCCTCTGTCCGTTCACGGTAAACATTTGCCTCTTTCCGAAAATCAAAAAGCTCAATAAACGCTCCATCTGTCCCTCTGTCCATTCACGGTAAACATTTGCCTCTTTCCGAAAATGATGATATCGACATCAAATTTGGTCAAAACTTTCGAAGCTTATAAGCATATGTTAGCGTTGAAATAGGATCATCTCATCGGTCGAAAGACCTTTCTAGAGTACAAAAGTAACACAAACTGAAGCATACTACTTTGTTTTTTTCTTTCTTAAACTATTACAAAACAGCGCTAAGCCTTTTCACGTATATTCCATGTAGGATCCTGTAGTGCGTATGTAAAAATTGAGAAAATCAGATACATACGACATGTATGTCGTATATGCAATAGTTCTAAATAAATATGATGAGTGTAGAAGATACGACCATAGCCTGTTATAATTTCTTTGAGTCTTTTTTTTCTCTCATTTTCCTTTTTTATATAACATAGTTGTTTTTCTACAGTTTGCAAGGTAAACATTTTTCATTTCATTTCACAGAGGCAGGAAATATTTACGCTTATTGATAATGTGAGTACACACGTCATTTCATTTATAGCAGCTTATTCGTGTATACTATGTACCCATTCCTGTCTATGGTATATGGATATGGGTATGTGGGCGTAACTATTTGCACATGTAGTATTTATTATTAGTAATTATCTAGTATCGCTTTTGTGTTTTAATTAGAGAGCAATTGAATGAGATTTTATGCAAATTTATTGAAAGCAAAGAGTTCAGTTAATTCATCTCAATGGAAGAAGAAGACTTTATTATTATATTTGCATAGTTTTCAGTAATTTTGCATTAGCATTGTCCTACTGCTGAGGTGATATTCTGAGAGGCATCAATTTAATTTAACTTTGTGGAAACGAACATATATATTAAATATATCACATATGTCAATTATATGCCAACAAACTTAAAATTAGAAATAATCTGGATAATCATAAACTGCTCGTTATTACGTAACATGGAATTTCATAAAATTAGTCGAAGGTTTCTTTTTCAACCAAACTAAAAAAATTCTGCGTATTTCACTAGAGTTGCAACTGAAACTTTACACTAATTAGTTCAGAATTGAAGGCGCCGGAGCCATGGCTAGCTCGTAAAACAAAGCTTCGCCAAAATCGCCAATAAAAGTTTTACGTGCTGGCAGTGCAGTAGATATAGTGACTTAGCACGAAAATTGACAGGTGTTCTTGCATACCATTGCTCAAAGGAGCAATGTCTGAATTCACAGCACGGGCGCGACCGGTTTGGCACGTTTACGGTACAAACATATCTAGGCACATGGATAAACATAAATACGTATGTCTGCCAATATACTTATAAAACTATGACACATGCATATGAGAGGTTTTGTGCTTTCTAGATTCTGCAAATCAACAAACAAAAAATTTGGAGAACATAATTCTATCCATGATTTCGAAAAGTTTTGTAAGTTTTCCACGACAAATTCGGGCTCGTTTATACTGAAATTGAGACAATCATCAAATATATAAAAGTTAGTTTACTTAATAAGTACCGTGAAGGAGTTTATGAAGGCCCAGCCCATGGAGGGCATTATGAGAAGATTAACTTTGTTCTTCTCTGCTACCGACAGGATACTCTAGTTACTGTTTGTGAGGAGTTGAGAAAAGAAATCCTTAGAATAGATGTATACATACTGCACTATTCAATAAGTCTCCGAAGTATGTCATTGGAAGCAAAGAAACGCAACCATTGGAAATGGTCTAGCAGCGATAGTTTACTTACAGCAAGGGCGCACCCAATAAGATGGCTTATCCCATAGTGATCGGCCACGTTCGCTTATTGAAGTTACCTCAGAGCGTTCATAATGCACTCGTTTGCAGCATTTGTAACGACATCTTAGAAGCGAAACAGCATTACGGCTAAACTTATTATTATTATTATTAAACAATCAACTTGCTTCCTATGATTCCATATGACTTTTTCGAATGCTAAGTAAATTTTTATTAGAGCAAAAAAAATTCGGATAAATATCGTATTTGCATATAGGGCTTCGACGGGTGAACTTCTCTACTCTCATTAGAAGGCGTAGATAGTTACACTTTAGTGATCACCAACAAATTTTATTGCTAAGAGTTCCACGTATTTTCTTCAAGATGGTCTAAATTATATATTCCAGATCTCAGCGAGCACCTTTCTAATCGACGTATCGACGTAGGTTTGAGTTTCCCCTGGCATGGCTTGCGGCACTTTATGTACACGTGACACATGAATCACTTGCTCTCGTACTTACTCTCGGTAGTTACATATTTTAAAATCACTGTTTTATTGTTCATCCCCGTTTTCAGAATTTTGTTGCTTTGTCTACATATCGGCAGCTGACCAAGTAAAAGTGTTATTCTCTCTTTACAAAGCAATTGATATTTATTTTAACTTTTTCCATTTATTGTTAAAATTTTGCTAATGGTTTTTTTATATTAAAAATAAGTGGATTATGCTGTTAAGGACTCAAGTTGGATGCGCTTTCTATCTCCAACGACCCATTAAGTAGTTCAAGAGAGAGAAGTGTGTGCTATAATTAAGAATACATGTAATGAGCCCCCCTGCGTACACTGTGACATTGTCTTTTAGAAAAGTCTCCTTAATTGCGAACAAAAAGTTGTTTATACACAGGAAGGAAATTTTTGTAAAAAGCGAAATTGTTTTCTTTTCTCGACATACAAACGGGGACAAACAACAACATACAAATAGTGATAAAACCTTTTGTGTTTGCATATATATAGGATTTTTTTTTTTTTTTTGCATTAGAACCATATTATGATATAAATAAGAAAAAATCCCGCAGTTATTTTTGGTTCTTGTCTGATATTAGAGCTCGTTTCCAATTGCTTCATATGATCCGTTATCCAATTTTTAAAAATGTACACACTGGTTGCAAGATGTGGCTTCGAGCCATTACAAATGCCTTGCCAGCTTATCACTCCAGTCAATTCGCCATTGCACACAAGCGGCGATCCATTAAAGAAAAGGGAGCAGTGCGACTCTTCCGTATCGGAATCAGGCGGTAAATCAACGCAAATAGCTCCGTTATATATTTTTTCTTTAAATTGCTCCAAGCACTCGTTTTTTGGTACAATAATTACTTTGGTCTCAAGAATTACGCTCGTATTAATCAATCCAACTACAACGCATTCAGCATTTTCGTCAAGTTGTTGTCTGGGCAATGGCATAGGATTTGCTCTCTTATCAAACTTCATGTTGTTCTTCGTCTTAATAAGGGCTAGTTGAACGCCAAAAGGATGTGCAAAAGGATCTCTTTCATAATTTACCGACACATCCCAGGACAATAAATTTGCTTTTGGAAATTTTTTTAAATATTTTGGTAGACCATAGACTACGTAACCATTTACTTTTTTATGTTTACCGTGAGTATCTTCATTCTCTGCGTCATTCGTGTAACTTGTCAATACAATATCTTTTGACAATATAATCCCGCACGCCATCAGTGTTTGCACGTCACGTTTATTTGGCCAACCTAAATATACCGCATATTTGGCGTATTTACTTATGTCCGCCAGTCTCGGCGGATATTTAGCTAGTTCCTGCTTTGTAGACATAATCCACGGAACGAAGCTGCTTATGGCTGCACAGGGACGCGGAATATTGGGGTAACAATTATACTGTTGGTTAACAATGCCCGTTAACCGCCCCTTACAAATCACTGGATCTCCACCCGCTAAATAGGTGCAATGGTTATGCTCAGGCAAGACGATGCACAGAGCTTCGTTGAATAGTTTCGGTATCTTCTCTTTACATTTGATCTGAGTCATAACAAAAACTTTAACTTGAACAATGTTCTCGTGAAATTGACCCCAAGTGATAACGGAGCAAGCAGTTCCATCTTGAGGTTCAAAATCAGCAAGGAGAATAGATTCAGTCAAATCTCTTTTCATGTCGATATCACGATTTAATTTTATCAACGCTATTCCCGGCTCATTTAAACCATATTTTCCATTACTGATGTAATTGATTGCTTTCCTCCATTTTCTGCGATTACTTTCGGGATATATTTTCTTATTTGCTTTAATCCCAAATTCAATGTAACCGAAAGCTTTGACTTTAGTTCTATTGCTGGCAAGATCTTCCGCGTAATCTGTTATTATAATATTCTTTGACAATATGGTACCGATGCCCATATACTCTTCTTCCCTTTTCACCAAAACCAACTTTCGCGTATATCTAGTCGACTGTTCGGCAAGTGTTGTTGATTCATCTCCGGTAATCGAGTTAGAAATTAAAAGAATATAACAAATCGTTAAAAGCAATAACATTAAATTTTTATGGAATGACAAATTCGAGACACTTTGTGATTTATCAAAACGAACTGTTAGTTATGTAATATTAAATATTTTAGTTTTGTTATGTCAAAACAATATTCGAATCTTTCGTTTTGCTTATTTCTTTTTCGTACGAGTGAAGGTAAACGGAAACTAATGTAAAATTCATTTAATACCTTCTTATATGGAACTATGTCCACGTTGGGTTGGCAACCATATATCAATAGGGCTTAAATTGAATCTTTCTTGTGCAGCTACAGCGAATAGTAGTTGATGTTCAGTTCGTAAATGTACTGAGTTGAGAGTTATTTGTTCAGTAAAATGAACAGCGAAAATGTCGATACTGGGCGTCATTATCCCCGGCTTGCGTACATCTAGAAAAGATTTTATAAAAGTCAAAATCTTTTACGGCATAATCCACTTGAAGTTGCAGGACTTAATCAGCCCTGAAGGTCACAACATTTGTCAATCATGCATTCGAATGTGTGGGGTGTGCCTAAATGTACACAAGATTAACAAATTAAGTAGAAAAAAGAGTTTTTTGTTTTTAATTATAAGGAAAGGTTTACGTTTGTAACGGTCACGCTTCTGCTGGCAAACAGGACTCTTCATTGAAATTCTGATCATCGGAAAGAGAAAGTACACGATCAGAGAATATCTCATAGAGTAATTGAATTGTGTCACAGCATGTATGGCACGTGGCACCGTCTTGTTGAAAACACATGTTGTTCGTTTACACGCTGTGGTATCTCCGATTAATCTCTCTACGCGTTGCAAGGGCGAACCAGTTCTAGAATAGTTCCATCCTTCATGATATCCTTTATTTTATTTCACTGCTCTCGTTTTTCAAAAGCTCGATATCATACTTTACGCAATCCCTACGACTTACATATTGATTTTAAAATGTTTACATGTAAGTGCGGGGGAGTACAGGATAATAAAATTTGCAAATCTTTCACTCTCTGACAAAGTGAAAAGGAAAAATTCTAAAGTATGATAAATGATTCTTATCAGTGGAAGAGGGAAAAATTTCTAGCATAGTTTACACATTGGCTACATTCTCTCATCATGTAGTCAGCTAATAAAAATTTAAGTAAAAGAAAAAGGTAAAAAGAGTTTTAATTTATTACCAAGAGCCCTGTCGAACTTTGTCTTACAATTATTTCGAGAGAGAGCGAGAGAGAGAGAGAGAGAGAAGGGAAACAGTTAAATTTTCAAAAACCGTTAAAATCTCTATTTATTTACGCAATTTTTGGTGGCAGTAAAGTTTTCCATTGTTTTTTCTTTACTTTATTTATGCGAAAAATGGTTTTACTTTTTTATGTTTTCGTACGGGGTATCAAATGAAAAATCTTAGCGATGCAAATTTGCATTAGAATGGGGACTAGGAGGAGAATACGCTATGTAAATGTTACAATATATTATACAAAATTTACTTAAAAAGTTACCAAAGCATTCAAGTGAAATGAGCGATACGCATAAGAAATTCTAAACTTGATATATATTCGCGTAAAGTTTGTTTCGAAATAATCTTTCAAAAATTTTTATCTGAATTCACTTTATCTTTTAAACAAATACATTTCATGAAAAAATTAACAGAAAGCGGGTTAATAAAGAAATTTATATTCGCTTCTCGGCGAAACTTTGTTACTCATCATCTCACATCGGTGTGTGTTGGTGCTCAAGAAAACTTAGGTGAGCCTGATAGACGATAGTCGATTGGAGACATTTTTATTACGACTGTCTCTTATAGGTACACAGGTGACAATTTGTAGTCTACTGTAGGCATGGATTGCTTTCATTTGTTCCATTCGTTATTGATAGTAATCGGGAAATATTGTGGGGATTTATACACCAATACCGACGACAAAGAACTGCAAGCTGTATACATTTTTGTCCTTTGGCTGCGGCATTAGACACCAAATTTCAGAGCGTTGCACTAAGAGTGCGACAAATGCACAGACCTTGATGGATGAACAGTTTTCCTATCAGACTAAAGTCTTCGCGGGATCTTGTATTGGCTAACAATATGCGTACTCTCTGGGCTTTCTTCTATGTATTTGTGTGTGCTACATAAGCAATGGAAAATCAAGTATACTTTCACACAGTTATAGTCGATATAATAAAAAAGTCTTTGCTGTAATAATCTTCCATGTAAAGATTAGGCTGTGCTTTCTTTACAAACGGAGAACACACACAAATTTTAAAATTGCAGTTGAATTGTGACTTGAAACGATGCGAATTATAAAAGTGGGGATTTGCCAAGTGTCAGGTCGTACGAAGGGCTTTGCGTTCATTAAGTTTTGCAAATCTTCGTTGGCTTTTCTAAATGAATAGTTTCGGCAAATACAACTCTGCATGCGATCATTCTCCAGAGAAGTCTCTCAGTTAGAATGTACGGAATTTAAGAATAGTAACGACAAAGAGGAACGCAATTTGTTTGATCATTAAAAAGTCAAGAAAGGCAACCTCTTACGAATTTCTTCGAAAGGTTGAAAAAATATATATATATATGTAAACTTATATATATGTAAACTTCTTCTACTGAAATGTTTTCTCTAAACTTTCCTCTTAAACTGATTCCGGAGGATTTAAATTATCACGAGTAGTGCTTTTCAAACATATTTACTCAATAAGAGGTTCTATCGTAGATTTTCCTTATCATCTTAATGCTTTGCTAATAATGTAATGATCCAGCATAGTTCTCTACGGTTACTGATAGCTTTTAAAACGGCCACGGAAGAATCGGTTCTTACTAAATATATTAATAGTAGTAGTAGTATTGTCCTTCAAGGATGAACATCCGATGAAATGGAATTGTTTATTACATTGCCGTTGAAAAGTGGTATTGAAATCATAGGCGAAGCAATGGCATGGAACTCAAATTACCAAAGTTTCACGTATATCCGAAATATTTATGTCTTCTTTATATATAAAAATCATTTGAAAGATGTTCATACATTTCCCACGGATGTGGACTGCAAATAAATGCTTTTCCGTAAGTCTGATGAACACAGATCGAGAACTAATTAGATATTTGTCTGTATACCCTAAACCACTTGGTGATACAAAGCCATATTTATTTGCGCGGACGTACGTAACACGCAGAAGAATTTAAGGTAGACCTACCTCTTATTATACCGATGGAGCTTGTCTGTCCGCCTGTCCGTCGTTTTTTCTTTTACGCCCACATGCAGGTCGCAATTTTTGGGAAAATTTGATGAAATTTGCTATACTGACCAGGTTGGGCCCAAGGACGAAATCTATTGAAAAAGTCGTTATATGAATAACATTGAAATTTTAAAAAAGCTCCTCTTTAATAGTATTTGGACATTCTAAGTTGATATGAAAACTTTGTTTCGCCTGTGGCAATTTTTTGAATCCTCTCTCATGTAACCGCTCCCACGAAAATTGAAGCTTTATTCAGTAAAAGCGTGCTACGTAGTAATATCTCATAATGAAATTAGTTAAAATAGTATATATATATATCTTTTGGATGCCACCGCATAAAAGGGTTCCTCCAATATGCGGGCTTTCATAAAACGTATGTCGTTGCATGGAAACAGCATGTATTGTTAGGTGTATTGTTACCAAAACGAGTAAATAAATGTTTTAGGCGAATTGATGTAAGGTATCTAATAGTCGTCGTTCCCCAACTATAATGTTCTTATGTGTTTTGACTTAAAAACGAAAATCACGCCGCAACAGAACTAAACTAAACCTAGTAGTTTTACATAACATTTGTTCCCTTTTAACATTTGCAACATTCCTAACTTATTTAAAAGTTGTTAGCAGTGTAGCAGAGTTAGCAGCAGATTTTCTAATTACTTAACATTTTTGATCGCTTGGTTCGTTAATTACCATTGAATACTATTTAGAGAGAAATGAAAGGCAGAGACATTTACAATTGAGACAGATTTTTTTAGATAATCTACATATTTGTTGTTTATCTATTTTTATAGTAAATAAATTCAATTTTTTTCCCGGAAAGTGATATTTTATAAGCTTAATAGTTATTTGTTTTTCTTTAATTTGCACTTTTCTGCTTTCCATTAAGAGAAATACATACTTTTATTAACGCTTGTTTTTTCTTTTTAATATATATATATATATATACATATATGTCTGGCCTGGCATGCATTTAAATGTACATATATCGTACTTCACAAAAACAATAACATATAAAATTAAAAAATACCAAAAAGTCGAAAAGTTATATCCGGCTTGGAGCGAAACCTAAATATAGACTAAAACTCATAAAGTTTTCTTGAATAGTAGCGCAGTCCGTAGCTTTTTGCAACGAACTCTTAGAGTGTTTGTTTAGGTATAAATGGTGGACAGCAAATCGATCGCTATTCTACGCTATAGGTAACAAGCACAGTGTAAAGGTAATAGTTTTAAACATCTCCAAAAATTATTAATGAACCTACCGCGCATCGTTCCAAATTTCATTTTTAAGTATAAACTAAGAATAACTATGCGACGCTTTCGTCATCTATCGTGAATTGGGATAAACTTATGGAATGGACCGATGGACATGTAAATATATTGTTAAATCAACTCTCATTTATACGCATCAACAATATTTACATCATTATAGCGAAATAATAAAACCAACATACTTTCAATTCTCGATAGCGGATATGAAATTGGTGACGGTAAGGACAACAATAAAAGCAATGACAAGCAAGCACAATGTACGACTACAAAATATCGAATTTATAACAAAGCTATAAACGAGAAACGAGAAACATACGCAAATGACAATTTATTGCTGGTTTTTACACAATATCCACAATTTTAAATCCACAAGGAAATGTATTGCGGTTGTCAGACAGTAAAACGAAAGCAAACCAAACCAAACGAATCGAAACGCAAACAAATCGAATGAAAAAAAAAAATTGAAAAAAAATTTTTTTTTAAATAACTAAAGCCAGGCGGTTCTACGCAACGTTGAACGAATTTCAAGCACCCCTACAACGTGAGATTGGAAGTTTTTGAAGCAAGGACGCGTTTATGTTTCTCACTAAAATCTGTTGGAGAAAATTTGTTTAAAAAATTTCTTAGTTTATGAAGAGATTTTTTGTTATTATTAAGATCAAAGCCTTAAACCACTAGCATCTAAGGCTATTCGGCTTTATTGAGAACTCTATCGCACTTGAGATTCGCACCCACAATCATTGAGTTGTTAGTCGAGATCCTTCGCCTAATCGGTCACTCAGAGGGAGCGAGAGATTGTGTAAAGAGATTTGTTTATATTCCCAAGAGTATCTACGATTTGTTCATCTCTGTCAACTTTTTAAATTGGGACTTTTCTACCGATTGCAGTTTTGCTTTCAATGCACGGTGTACATGGAGCATTTAGGCAGAACTAAATTACGGAAAAGAGGGCTTATTTTTATTCCTGCTTTTTAAAGTACAGGGGCGTTCGAGCGCTGACAATATCCATTTACGTGCTAATGTACTAATGTCCATGATATTTTTCAATAATAAATGAAATTAAAATGGACATATAGACAGATGTGATGGGTTACATTACGGAGTCGAGAAGTCGCAGGCAGGATAACAAAACTAGTAATTCTAGCTTCGAATAGTGGATAAAGAGTCACATTGACTACTGAATTTTGTTGAAACAGAGCATTTTACACGTGGACATGCATTTACAACACCAGTGTGAAGGAAATATTAACACAAAGTGCATTTTTTTCATACTTCGGACATTGTAATTAAAATGTTTTTGTCGAGACCAATTGAAAGCTGATAGCTTAGCACGGAGCTAAACTGTTTTGCAATATTAGACTGTAAGCCCCTCAACTATTTGACGTCCTCACCATTTTTGGTTCGGATTTTCGAAAAATGATCAATAACAAGTTCAGGATCTTGAACCGGTTTAAAGCCATTCACAATATGTCCTATTCTTCGGAAGCTGGAATATAAATAATCTTTTTTATTATTTTTGATACAAACTTTCCTTTCAGATCAAAGTAAGCATATGTTAAACTATCCCAGACAAAATTATATAAAACAAGTAGTGAGCCCGCCATTAAATAACATACACCGCCCTACAGTTCAACAATCATACAACTTTTCAATATGAAGCGGTCCGGTCCGCACCCTTTCTCAATATCATTCGTAGTTGGGCCAAGAAAGGTCACTTTATCAAATTTCGATGGAATATCACAAAAATTGCGTCCAGTGGGTTGAAAAACGGAAAAGTAAGCTCAGATCAATTCGGAATCACTTTCAAGCGGTGTACTAAAATATGGGCCTATCTCATGTCCCTGCAAGTGTTGCATATTTAATCAACGACGAATCCTTACTGCTCGGCATCTAATTGCAGGTGTGTTTGCGAGTGCATGTTGCCATCTTTAAAACCAGTAAAAATCTGAAAATCAACAAGAAGATATATATATATATATATATATATATATACATATATAAAATTGCTCTGAATGATTTGTCAATGCTGCAGCGCAAAGATAGCCCCTATGTTTTAACTTAAACTGAGCTTTTTAAAGCTAAACCTATTAAATATCTCACAGAGACGAAGCTTTCACAAGAATTTATGAAAAATTTGGCAAATACTTGTACTACGTTTGAGACCAACATTTGCTAGGAATTTCAGTTGCAGTTCTTGGTTATTTTTTTAGGGGATCAGGAAAGAGCAAGAGATAGGGAGAGTGTAGCAACAGCCTAGTGGGTCTACCCGATCGACTGAGCACTGACTACAGCTACGACCAATGTAAACTCTCGCGCACATAGGATTTGAATCCGCGAATACTTGCTTGGTAATCGCGACTTTTACCTACTAGGCAACCCATGCGAAGTCGTAGTTTTTCGACCACAGCAGCTTAATCGGAGACCGTTAACTCGGTTACGTTGTTTAAATTTTCGAATCAGAAACGTTGCAACAGCAGGCACAGTAGCACACATGTGACACAAGGTGTAACCGACGCTAAGCCGAAGCTAACACATGTCAAAACTAAGTTGATCCAAAATACATATTCACAAGCGTCTGTGAAGACCACAAAAAACCGATATTGAGCAGTAATGAAAAAACTAGATTCAAAAAGCCGGGAAGGACATTATTTATCGATACACTTTGTTGTTGAACCATTCGTTAAATAGATGAACTGAACTTCAGAGAGGGAAGAAAAATTTATTATTTTCAGTTTCCTTTATAATAAATAATGTTAAATATATAGCCTTTTTGCATGTAAGCAAACTTTTTAGATACCACTTGAATATATTTAAAATTCTTAGGCGTTTACTGCCAAATGTGTAAACATTACTTCATGTTATAAACATACATACAAGTTAGTGTATCAAAGTGCGCCCTTCTACATGCACATGTGCTTAGATGTATGAATATCATAACGAGAGGCGATATAGATATAAAATAATTTTGTAGTCTTATAGGAAATGTTTAGGAAATTGTTGTTATGACCAATCGAGGAAATCGAGCCAAGTGAGGATAAATTTTAAACATAGACAAGCGATACTACGAATACTATGAGAATTAATAAAATATAGCCATGATGTAGTTAGCATACAACCAACAAGACCAGCTCTATATATATATGTTCTCATTCTAACCAGACGCACTCACATACACTGATAAACATATACGTTTATGTTAGGGCCTTTACTTAACACAAATGTGCACTCAAATGAATGGTTTGGTGGCGGTAATCAAAATGTTGAATTAATACTTAACATGTTCTATTTAAGGTTTATTAAGGAGAACATTTATGTAAAATAAAATAACAACAACTTTTCCGAAACGAAAGTTATTTATGATTTAATATATATATTGTGCCAGCTGGATATGCATCTATAGAGATATACGTGTGAGTAGTTATGCTTATGCTTGTTATGTGCTGCTTCCATCGAGCTTTTCATATTTCCCATTGGATTGTAGTAAAACGAGTGAGAAATGTTCCATATATCGTTGTTGTTATTGCTGCCCACATTTCATCATTTGTAGATATGAAATTTATCTTTATGAACCGTGTTTTAGTTTTAAGATATCTCCTCAGTTCGCAATTACTTTTAGGCTGTGAATTAAGTTTTGTATATAGAAAAAATCCTGAATAAGTTTTATTTTTTAATGCAATTTGCTGATCACTATTTTCCGTGACTGCGTAGCATTATTATTAAAGAAAGTACATTTTTAGACTATAAAAAAAACAAATTAAACACTAGCAACACAGGCTATCGGCTTTATGTTGGAAAAAAAAATTAGGTATTGAATGAAGTAGGTTTAATAACCTAACATACTGAGCTGAGTTGTTGTGTTCTGTAGCTGATTTCATGATCAATAGGATCATTTGTTCCGAATGCCATTTTTCTATTAAAGAAAAGTTCGGGCAGTCACAAAGAAAGTGCTCTAAAAGGCTTCCTTAGGATCCAGACATAGCATGAATCACGATTTTATTTTCTTTTCTAACAACATAGGTTATGTTGGCTCAAAAATGGAACTATCGCTTGGATCATTCTATGCTTGTGTGTACGAAATCGAATTGAGGATTTGAGGATATCGTATAACCGTCAGTCCGTCTGTCCGGCTGCCACAAAGAATTTGTTCTTAAAGCCTTCTTTAGGATCCAGACATAGAATGAATCACGATTTTATTTTCTTTTCTAACAACATAGGTTATGTTGGCTCAAAAATGGAACTATCGCTTGGCTCATTCTATGCTTGTGTGTACGAAATCTATTTCAGTACATCGTATAGCACTGTCCGAACCGTTTGTCCGTCTGTCCGGCTGCCATATTTCAATTCTTTTATTTTTCTAGTCAACCTTTAGATCGCATTTTTGGAGACGTTTTAATGAACACTGATATGTTTGCTTCAACAAGGAATGCCATTGCATATCCTCTGCCAAAAAAAATCATTTAAAAGCTGAAAAATATCTTTGCGTGCTTTAATACTGCATCATTTTTGTAAATCCTTCACAATAACTTAAATACGTATACGTTTTTTATGCCCATTACCGAGCGATAAGAGATATATTTATTTTGTTTAAACTTTTGCAACGCCCAGCAAGAAGCTTCAGAGATCCGCGAAAGTACATATATTCTTGATCAGCATGCAAATCTGGACCGATTTAAGAGTGTCCGTCTGTCCATCTGCGTAATGTATGTTGCAAGCATTCGTCCGTTTGCGAAAATCAATCTCTCGACTTCAAATTTGGTAGAAACATTGGAAATTCTCACACGCAGGGTGCTATTGAAACGGGGCCAAGTTGTTCCACAGACACACCTACCACGACGTTACGTTTATGCAACAAAAACAGTGAACACCTTTGCTTTCCGTATTTGTTACTTATTACTCGTAGTGTACAACATATGCATCATACTTTGGTTTGAAAATAGAAAAAATCAGTCATACTTACGCAATACTGTAGGGTATAAAAATGTATTTCTTTTCCTTTACTCGCCGTATATTTACTCGTTTCTAAGATAACGATGATAGGTATAAAAAGTTCAATCACAACCGAATATAATTTTCTTTTCTGTTTAATTTTCAAATTGCAGTTAGACGTTTTATTGAGGAAAAATTTTTAATGGAATTTTAAAAGTAAGTAAAATTTTCAATCCGTGATTTAAGATGGAAATGATATTTAAAGCAGAATAAATATTTAAATGCAACGCTGGTTGCGAAATTATCAAATCAAATGCGTATAACTGCTGGCTTTTGCTGCCTTGACTCGCGATAATAATGAAATTTTTTTCAGTCCTACAATGTTACATCAACAGCATGCTGCTTGGCTTTCTGATAATTTAAAATTGATCAGAATAAATTTCATTCAAATTAAAAGCAAAAAGAGCAAAGCAAAAAATGCCAGCAGTAACGCATAGAGCCGCTTAACAATAATTGTAAGTAAAAGAATTTTTTCTACTTTTACCGAAAGACGTAAGTGAATGGGGAGAATTTCGACAACAATGATGGAAGTACGTATCTTAACATATTTTTCGAATATAAGGGAATCTCTTCTACTTTCAATTGCCTGAACTTTTTATTAAAGAAATTTTTTGGCTAACGCAGACACCTTGGATTTATCACGGGTTGAAGCATTGCAAATGAAAGACGCGCAAAATCTTACGCTATATAAGATTGAATAATGCTGACAAAATACTATTTCTTCCAGTGCCTGCAAATTGGAAAGCATTTGCTAAGATTCTGCATAGAGTTTGTGAATTTGTTGGTATCAACATAAGACGTAGTGCATACGATTGATGTATTGATTGCTCTCTGTGGTTGCGTGGCTATAGCTCACTTTAATACACTTAGCTAAACGCGTTTCTCTCGTACATATCTAGCCTTAGATAACAACATACATAAAAAGTAGCAATTCCGTTTAATACTACTGCCGTTGCCTGGCGTTAACCTCCCCTCCTCTGGTTTTATCTGCTTTATTAAAGTATTATTATATGCGTAGACTAATATTCTAATCAGGACTCGTATAGTTTTACTGTCATCTAACCCAAAGGCTTTCGAATTAAAAAAAATTATATTCCATTATGATCGGATCTGTGATATCCCTACAGGGAAAAACAGGAAAAAAAGTAGAATTTCCATTAGATGTTAGCATACGATTCATTCTTTCACTTGAAAAAAGTATTTACTGAACAAAATTACTGCAATATATGTTAACCCAAATTTTTTCAATCATTTTCCAAAAAATTTTTCCGTCTTTCCGTGATACCATGTTGAAAGAACTATATTCGTCTGGCAGCATTTCGAACGTCGTATGCCAGCCAAATCATGCTGCATCAATTTGAACAAGTGGCAATCGGAAGGCGCTAAGTGTATGCTGGATGCGGCAGAACTTTCCATTCGCGCTGCCATAATGTTCTTAACGGCTTTTGCAACGTGTGGCCGAGCGTTATCACGTAAGAGGATGACTTGCCATCTGTTAACTGCTATTGCAACAATATATCGTTCAATTTGTCGATCAATATCTACCGGTAACAGTTTTATTCGTTTTTAACAGCTCATATTACACTCTACCTCGCTACCTCGCTACCATATGAGCAGCACAACTTTATGCCTATGAATATTTCGTTGCGTTGTCGATGCCTCCTATGACTTTTTGCGCATGGAATTGTCATACGGGGTTCACTTTTCATTGCCAGTCATACGAAACCATAAATTTACGCCAGTCTACGTCACAGAAAACTTCTTCTTGTATGGCCGGGCAAGCAATAAAACCGCAATGTTGAAACAGTTCGAAATGGCGTTTTCAGTCAATTCGCATGATAGGCATTTTCTCTCCTTTCGATTCCCCATCACATGTAAACGTCTAGAAACAGTTGATCCATCAACTGCTAAGTTGTCCGAAAGTTTTTTTAAAGTTTGAGCTGGGTGTGCGTCCAAAAAGTCTTGTACTTTTTGGGCCCCCAGGCTGTCCTTTGTCCTTGACATCATAATCAGCACTTTAAAACCGACAAATGAAATATTAGGGAGCAACATCACCATAAGCTTTTAAAAGTGTTTGATGGGCTTCAGCAATAGACTTTATCATTTTCACCAATAGATGTCGCTGATGAAAATACATGCAAGCACCTATTATATATGCAGCATTTGTGTTTACTTAGTTGATTTTTTAATTTTTCCTAACACCACGCGTAGAGTACGCGCTTTTGAAATTCTTATCGTTGCATCTCCTGTAGCTCCTGACTATTAAGCAAAGAATCGATTTTTTTGTGCTATCGAGAACAAAGAGGTTTTTAGCTCATGTTGCAGGGTAAAGGGGTCCTTCGATTGATTTGACACATTTTCAATAAGGATCCGCCCCCAAGAACTTCCAGTGTATTGTAGATTTGAAGTCAGTATTTTAATTTTTACGACCGGAAAAATGTATACTACACGCATCCAGGCCGACTTGCATAGGTTCAGACCTGACGCCCATCAGGTATATATATACACTTTACCCAGCCTCGGAAGCGTTCTTCT
The DNA here is from genome assembly GCA_000688715.1 of Glossina pallidipes. Taxonomy (NCBI): domain Eukaryota; kingdom Metazoa; phylum Arthropoda; class Insecta; order Diptera; family Glossinidae; genus Glossina; species Glossina pallidipes. The sequence continues at coordinate 261,571 of KK499961.1, forward strand.
GAGTGTCGCAAACGTTTTGATAAACTTCGATGATGAATAAAATACATACATGTGATGAATGTAAAATTATAATGTAAAAATGTTCAATACATAAAGTCGTAGTCATCATTACATAAAGTCGTAGTTAAAATGCTCAAAACATGAAGACAGCAGCAATGAGTATTAAAATTCTATATTTTAGATAACGTATCGTAATAAACACGTAAACTGTGCAACCAACATAATTAATTATTTTCCCGAGGCACTTTCTACGCAAAAATATCATGTGGTAATGAAACAAAAGCGTCATTCATACATTAAGGGCTTCTGCTTTATGAATAGAGTACACGTGTACACTAATGCCCGCATATTAAAAGTTACCAAATTTTGTGACGTTGGATAACTTCTTTCTCTTTTCTCAACGAATGTGCTAGAAGAAGAGATGATGCCAAATAAAGTCGAGTTTTTCCAGTTGAAAGAGAGAAATAATGTAATAGTTTACGTCAGAGGTAGACAAAGAGCGAGAGACATAACCAGAGAGTGAGAGAATGAGTGATAGGGCGAGGGAGGGAAATAAAGAAGGTGACTTTGATACTGAAGGCGTGGAAAATCCTTCGCCTATAAACTCAGTTTTTTTTCTTAACAACTATTTCTAAACGTTTTGAGAATAATTCGGAAGCAAACAGGAAAATAAACACAACTCAGCTATGACTAGATTCCAGGATGAGAGAAGAATTATTGCAAAAATCGTCAGGAAAATCAAGCTGGAGTTAGCTATATCATCAAGACATTAGATATTCTTTCTGCTGATTACCTTTTGTACCACAACACATAGCACGCTTTCATTCTTATTATGTAGTGTAGGAAGACTTCTTGTTTTCTCGTATGCGGTTAGAAAGGTGAGAAAACGCAAGGCTAGTGATAGATAGCGCAATGAATGGTCATTTATAGCCACACCGTCCTGAAGGATAAAATCTGCTTCCAATTCGTAAAGTTGTATATCGACCGAGCCGAAGTTGCTATCGATTATCGATTATGGATTAACTTCTATTACTTTGAATATTGTCACGGTGTCTATATTTCTAAGTGGATCAAAAAACTGAAAAGAAATTTCAAACCTCTCGTCATTTTTTTATTTTCTTCTCTCATTATTGTATAAAAAATTTCACGCAACAAGAAAAAAAATAAACAAAATTTACAAAAATTACATAAATGCATAGGGACGAGCCTGCGAGATAATATCAGCCTCTTGCCTCCAACAATTAAAGCACAGTCTTGGCATCCACGGTTTTGGTCCTTGCGTCTTATTTTTCTGCAAACAACGGGCTTTTTTTCGATTGTTCGATGCCCAAAGCTTATAAGGCTGTTTTTGACATTCGGACATTTGCCGCCACCTCTTGCCAGCCGTCTGGCATATGTCAGCTTGCTTCAATTTCTTGGCACCGCCCTGCTTCAATGTTTGCCGAAATTCGTAGAGGTAGACGAAAAAGGAATTTTTCGCCGGGGATTCCTTGTAGATTTCATCTTTGCAGTTAGATGCAGATGCCCGTGCACACTGCGCAGTGTTTTCGTCAAATGCAGGAACACAACAAGCAGACTTATTGTCCGACATCTTTCAAAATAAATTTTAAATTAAATTTTATTTTGAATTTCACAATTGATATGAAAATTTTAATTAAAAATATTGCAAAAATAATTTTTGAAAAATATATGAAAAAATGTTGGAAAAATGTTGTATAAATGACAAATAAAAATTGTCTTCGTATGTCAAAAGGAATGAAGTCAAAGTGTACATTGGAGTAAGTTTTTTAAACGTCAGGGCATAGGAAATGAAAAAATATATAATTTCTGATTTATTACGTAGACTTTTATGTCCCCTACTTTGCTAAACTATTTAATTAATGCATACAGACAGCGAACAAATCGATTGCTATGCATTTAAAAGATGGTTAGTTGATCAAATAAATGTTAAGATTCGAATGAAGCGAACAGACTCGTTTATTACTTACGTCATATCAGTCAGAAAAGAAGACGCAGTCTTTTAAACGAATTGAGACTTGTTTTGTGTCCCGATGAGGTCAATGATATAGGAAACAATCAAAAATTAACATTTTCTTATAGAAAACAAGAACTTTCTAAGTGATAGCACTTTATAGATATAGAGCATTCCCGTCATGCACCTTCAAGACTCTTTGCAAGGCATGCGGAGAACTAGTTTTAGCTTAACACTAATCACATCAAATTTGACATTTTCACTTTATTCATTTTGCAATATTTTATGCTGAAGCAAATCCGAAACCATTCCACACAAGATTTCATCTACCTTTACTTACCAAAGCATCAACTAAAGGTTCTTCGGAAAAGGAATGGCCGTAATCTTGCTCAAAGTTGCTTATGCCCATTTAAAATAATATGTTTTTCTAATCCTTCTAAAGCAATGTAACGCAATATTTCACATTATTCGTAGAAATGGAAATCGATTGGCAAAAATAAAAATCTTGTTGAAGGGTTCGGTGAAAGAAAGCTTAGCTCCGCAACTGTTACGATGGATACCTACCTGTGCGTAAATTTCTCGTCCGTTTTTATGTTATTACGAAGAACAAAAACCTGTTGTGTTCTAATCGTGTGATCACTGTTTCCCTTCTAGTTTGTATACACGGGAGAGGAAGAAGGTATAAAGGATTGCACTGTACGGGATCTTTTAGTATTAATATTAAAAGAGTTTTCGAATTATATAAAAAATGATTTCCGAAATTTGAAAAGCATTTATAAAGAAAGTTTTTTCCGAATAAAACTCTTAATATCCAAGCTTGGTAGCTCTATAAAGCCTGCAAACGTAAATGCCTTATGAGTACATCTCAATACGTTAAGACTTGAAAACGAATTACAAATTCAATGTAATTTTGACAAAACTTTTTGTTTTACTAAAACTTCTCAAGGAAACTTATTCACGAAGAAAACGAACGTCACATTTCACTATCGCTCTCGCAGATCGCAATTATCTTTCGTTTCTTCCTTACGTAGAACACCATTTTCTTACAGATACAGATGCTCTCCTATTGCGTTAAGCATTTTAAGTCTTAGATTTCATCCGCACCTCTTCTCGATTGTTTCTAGCCCAATTTATATAGGGCTGCATTTCAGAATCCAACAATTCTCGCCATTTCTTACCACATCTTATCGACATATGGTAACGTGGCCCAACAACTCAGCTTCAACTTTGGGCGTCCAAGAATACGAAGAAGGAGGTACGAGCAGGCGAGTCTTGAAAAATTCCTTTATGTTCTTCACACTTGACATTACCTCTATAGTTACCCACTTGAATATTTTCAATCGTTTTACAAATCATCAAAAATTATTTTAATTATTTAAATGCATAAAAAATATCCTACGAGGAAAGGAAAGGTTGTACATAACCTAATGCTCTTTATATGTGCAGATCCTCTTTTCCTAAAAGAGTTAAGTATTGCAAGTAAAACTTTATAAGATTGTTATCATTGTTATCATTCAATACTATTCTCATATCTACAGATATTTCGACTTATTTCCTACTTAAGAATATTGAGTTAAACAATAGCGGTAGCGATCGCCACAAAGCTAGGCTGACTGTTTTTTACTTTTAGTTGGCTAAGCTTTTGAAAAAACCTACTTACATACAAAATCTGACTGACGATCTGATACAGTCGGTCACTTTGAGTGGTCACTTTTTTTCTTATTCGCGATTCTAAAAACGGATTCGGTTCTCATCGACTGTTGTGATCTAATAACTTTTAGCAGATCCAGTTCCAGTTCATTTTTACCAGAGAAACTAACATGTTTTCCCATCATCGCTTATGTCAGTTCACATTGAAGTTTCGTGAATTTTATGCTTTTCATGCTCAATAAATTTTCATGAAAATTGTTCGTAAGTTTACGAAGACAATTTTCTTGTTTAAAAAAAATGAAAATAATTTGTCTTTATCTTTCAGTATAACGGATTTGCATATACATTTAATATAATTTATGTAAATTTCAGCGCTAAACTTAAAATATTAAAGATTCGTTCTTGATTCTTACTCACTTCTCACTTTCCATTCATTTTATACCTACCATTAAAGGTTAAAGAGCATGTTCATTCTATCCAGAGGGAAGCGTCAGAATACATTTATAGTTTTGGTTAGCATCAAACTCTGAACCGATTTAAGCATGTCCGCCTGTCTGTCCGTTTGCATAATGTCTGTGATAAATTTTCTCTTGATCGCAAAAAAAAAGATATGTGCTTCAAAATTGGCAGAAACATGGGGGGTTGGTGTACGTAAGTTAGCACTAGAAATTGGGCCAAATCGACCAAAGGACATGCCCACAGTCAGACATAACTTGAAACGACGTCTGTTCTCAAAAATATAAAATATTTTTGTTTCGTTACTTATACTTGTGTGGGTAGTCCTACAACATTTGTACAAAAATGGGAAAGATCGATCACGCCTCCTCAATGTTATAGAAAATTAAAATTTCTTTCTTTTGTCAAAAAGCTTGCGACACCCAAAAATACGCTTTACAGATCCTATGAAGATTACATATTAGTGATTTGTATCAAATATGAACCATTCTAGACATGTTTGTCAGTCCAGCAATCCATCTGTCTGCCAATCGCTATGGGAAACGTACTTAGGGTAAAAAAAAATGGAGATATCTGCTTCGGACACGTAATATAAATTTTTATTTTTCTTCTACAAAAACAGAAAAAATAAGCCACACCCAGCCAATGTGATAGAATCTGATATTTAGTTCCCCCCCTCTTCCCCTCCCATTTTAGTCCGCGATCGATATAAAAGATCCACTCATAGCTGAGTTTTACTTATTTTTGTTCTTAGTACAGTCTGAAGATATATATAAACACTTGTGCTATGCTTGTTTTTTATGGGATTACAAGTTAATTATTAGCGTTTAATTTCATAACAAAGAATGAAGATAACGTGTCATATTTGTTTATAGCTTGCACTTCATACGTTACAAAGGTATGTTAAGTTTCATGGCACTGTGGGACACTCGAAAATATGTAAGGCAAAGTTGCTTTTCTTACCTAACATTTCCTGAATTGGAATACTTTCACAAACACCTCTCATGTAATGCCGTATTTTAAAAGAGCCGTTATAATATAAATTTCCTATATATAAGATTTTTGGCAAAACTTGGTGAACCTTGTAGAACATTTGGATAGTATTTGGACCTTATTTACCTATAAGAATATTCCTAAAAATTGTATAAACAATTCAATAATTTGAGTGATATATACATGCATACATATCGTGCCAAATTTGGATCACTTTAGTCAATTTTTTCAGAATTCTTATAACAATTAAATCTGTATTACATCAATACAACATTTTTGCTTCCTTCGTAGTTGTTGGTGTTTCATTTCGTAGTTATTGGTATAGCGTGCTTGAATGGCGGCCGTAATCGATTACAATTAATCACAAATTTTATATTAACCCAACTCGAAAAATTTAATCTTAATTGCTCTCCATTTTTTTTACAATGAGGTTATTGTGAAATGATACCGACCGATGTACATGTATTCACGTATTACAAGCTTCACGTCGATAATCCAAATAATTAAGAATTGCTTGTCGACAAATTGATGAGACTTTAATATTGTTTTATTCCAGACAAGTTTTTGAATATAAATTTTTATTGCACTTAAGGCATATGCTCTCTATAAATCAATGCTTCTTTTATTCTTTCACAAGGACTGATAATAAGTCTATTATTTAGGCGTTAATTATTTGTATTCTAAACATAATTTCAAATGTGAAACGTATCTAAACATGTCCGTCTATCCATCTGTCTGTCTGCGCAATCGTATCAGATTTGTGGTAAACATTGTCCCGTTAGCGAAAATGATGATATCGCCCACAAATTTGCAAAAGAGTTTGGAAATGAGCAAAACTTTTCACGGTATACGCCTGTAACGCCTGTACGCTTATGTGAGAATATTTTGAAAATAGAAAAAATCAGGCACGCCCACTCAATATTACACGAATTACATGAAATTGTAGTTCTTTTTTTCGGTTGTCTTCTTTGTCCTTCTTTCAGTCTTTCCTTATCTGTTTTTTAGTCTATGTAGGGTTTACCCTAAAAACGCAATAAAAATGCCGGTATGCTGCGGCGTACTGCGTACCCTTTTGCACATAAATCTATGGGCGCACGTTGGATCGCCTTAACAATTTATTTGAATATTTAAAGAAAAGTCGAGATAACATGCAAAACGTATCCCACATGAAGATTATGTTTTTTTACATCCCTACTCCTTTGGGGGGAAAAACTTGCGTCATTTTGGGACGCATTGAAAATATTTGTCTTCAAGAACTCCTTAGGAAATAGGATCAAGAATAACTTTTTTCTATCTTTGTTTGTACGAAGCAGAAGCAAGAGCATGAAAATAATAAATTTTAGGAACCGATTACGGCTTCATTGTAGATACTTATCTGATTTGAGAGGTACAATGTGCCCGTAGGTACTATTTTAACTTGTCGCAATGGCATGAAAGTAATAAATTTTAGGGACAGATTACGGCTTCATTGTAGATACTTATCTGACTTGAGAGGTACAATGTACCCGTAGGTACTATTTTAACTTCTCGCATGAAAGTAATAAATTTTAGGGATCGATTACGGCTTCATTGTAGATACTTGTCTGACTTGAGAGGTACAATGTGCCCGTAGGTACTATTTTAACCTCTCGCAATAACATGAAAGTAATAAATTTTAAGGACCGATTACGGCTTCATTGTAGATACTTGTCTGACTTGAGAGGTACAATGTGCCTATAGGTACTACTTTAACTTCTCGCAAGTAAGATTTATAGTCTTAATCCGCACAATATATGTAAGAATTTTGAAAAAAGTTCAATCACTTTTATTATATATATATATATAATTTTAACAATTTTATTGGCTGCTTATATTAGTAATAAATGTTATAGTGTAATGCGAAAGATTAGATTTTTTCGATTTATATATAATCGGCTTTTCGTGGAAAAGACATCAGAATAGTTTCAATCATCATGAAGTTTCTTGCAGTGTTCGGTTTGTTTGTGGTTAGCGTAAGTGCGGCGAATTTAGATGCTATCGCCAAACCTGGTTTTCCGGAAGGACGCATTATCAATGGCCACGAAGCCGAGAAGGGTGAAGCTCCTTTCATTGTTTCTTTAAAGACCACTAGCCATTTCTGTGCTGGTTCGATTATTGCTGAAAATTGGGTCTTGACTGCTGCTCACTGCTTGGTCTTCTATGAATTTGAAATTGTAGCTGGATTACACTCACGAATTGATGAATCCGACGTTCAAATCCGCAAGGTTACTAGCGATAAGCAACAATTTAGACATGAAGGATATGGTGGTAATGTTGGTCCCAACGACATTGGTCTCATCTATGTGGATAAACCTTTTAACTTAAACGCTTTAACTCGTGATGGAACAGCTGCAGTGGCCAAAGTAAATTTACCATCCGGCAAATTCGAATCAACTGGTAAGGGTAAACTGTATGGCTGGGGAGTAAATAACTCCGGATTCTTACCCAAGATTCTGAACACTTTGGACGTAGACATTATTGGATACGAAGAATGTAAAAATGCTTTACCCATCGACGCTCCTATAGATCCTGTCAATATCTGTTCCTACACAGTTGACGCTATTGATGGTGCTTGCAATGGCGATTCCGGTGGTCCATTGGTCCGCGTCACTCCCGACGGTACCGAGTTAGTTGGCATTGTATCTTGGGGTTACGTACCCTGTAAATCGACATCAATGCCATCCATTTATACTTGGACTTCTGCTTTCGACGAATGGATTGAAGAAATCATCAATAACTACAGCACACCTAGTCAACTCCTTTAGATTATTGTGCCATACATGAACAAAATGAAAATTTTTAATTAAAAAACAAAACAAATTTGTGTTGTAGGATTCATCTTGAGTACTTTTTGCCTAAACTAAATATATAATATATGTTAAGAAAGTAAACTGTGACATCAATGAATTTCAGTTCAGTTCGTGTTCAGTTAGTGACATTCGCATACGACATATATTAAAAGAAAAAAATTAAAAGACACGACAGTGAGACACGGCATACAATGAAATACCCTACACCGTCTCTATTGCTATTCGTATAGACCCTTTGTAAAATAGAGCGCTATGCAGGAAGTGGCCGGAATATTACTCCGATTTGAACCGTTTTCAATTGTGTTTGTCGTTGGGACAAAACACGTCAGTGTACCAAATTTCAGCAAAATATCCCAAAAATTGCGGCTTTCAGATTAAACATAATAGTACATAATAGAGCGGGCATATGGACTGACAAGCAAATCAATTCACAAAGTGATTCTGAATCGATTGGTATAATGAAAGGTGGTGCTATCTTAAGTTCTTTTTGAGTGTTGCGCATCTCCGCAATATCTTGTACCACAAGTGGCAGACTATAATCGTTCCCAATATATTAATTAATAAGTAAACGGATGCTCGAACGTAACGTGTTTGACTTGTATATCGCAATGCAATACAGACGGATATATGCTCGCTTTGACTTGACTGTGTAATTTCACATGAGAGAAAAAAACATTTGCCCCCTACCAGGCAACATTGAAACTAAATTCATATTATCAAAATATTTGAAAGACGAAAGGACAGCCGGGAGTCCCACAAAATGTACTTATTCTTGATCAAAATCAAATTGTTAATCGATCTTGGGTTGTTTAATGTTGACACTAAATATTCTCCCAGTCGCAAAAGTTGACTTTTACTTTGCTTTGGGTTTTGTCAATATTACCAATCGCCCAGTGGACGTCCCCTAACTCTATAACGCGATGCCGAGTAAAATTTTTTTCTTCGCTTATATTTAATTTAGAAGTTTTGGTGGACGCTGTCCACCAAATTTTTAGTGTCCTTTAAGGCAGATCAGACCCTAGAAGTGCGTTTTTTTTTTTCTCTGGTATTTCTCGCCATAATTTGTTGTTTTACGTACATGATATGTGGCAACAGTAATAAGTAGATGGGTCATGAATTATTGTTAAGTTTTCCTACAAGTTCTTAATGACTCTTAAGGCATATCAAGATCTGTTACATTCCTTTGAAATTGTTGGTTAACGAAAGATCTTTTATTCAAAATTTAGATTATACTAAGTGATACATGTTTTTTTTGCCTTGGTGACAAAGTACGAGGTATATTCAAAAAGAAAGTGACGAGCAATGAGGTATAGGTTGGTACATTATCGTTGTGCTGTATCCATGACTGGTTGTTCCACCATTTTGCGAGTTTTTCTCTTATTGCTTGACGCAAACGGCCCATAACTTCAGGGTAATATTCGTTATAGACCGTACGACCCTTTAGGAAGAACTCGCGATACATCATGCGATTGTAATCGAAGAAAATAGTAAGTACAACCTTCATCTTTGACCGAACTCGGGTTGCTTTTTTCGATATTAGCTTTTCTAGTCGTTCTCATTGGCATGAATGGGGTGTAGTTTTGACGTCATAACCATATAACCATGTTTTATCACCATTTAAGATGCTTTCGAGTAAATGTGGATCATCGTTGTTGTCATTCAACAGCTCCTGAGCGATGCTCATGCGGCGGTTCTTTTGGTCAAAATTTAGAAATTTCAAAACAAACTTCGCTGCCAAATGTTCCGTACACAATACGTGGGAGAAAATTGCATGGCATGGACCAACCGATATGCCGACATCCTCAGACACTTCTCGAATATTGATTCGACGGTTCTCGTAATAATTTTCTTTACTGCTTCAAATTTCTCAGTGGTCGGTGACATGGTGGGGCATCCTTGGCGGGCATCGTCATTAATATCTTCTCGGCTTTCTGCGAAGAGCTTCTATCACTAAAAATTTCTTTTTGCTCAAACTACACAAAGTTCAATACAGTTTCTTCGATCCATCTTTTTCCTTAGCATTAAATCGGCAAACCCGCCGAAAGTTGTCTAATCTTTAAACCCGTCAAAAATAAACTAAAACTACACAATGGCTGACAATGTCAACGTGTGTTGGGAACAACATAACAAAAAAATAAATTTAAAAAGTCACCTTTTTTTTTAGGCGCACCTCGTATACGACTTTCTATGAGAAGAATCATTTAACTGGCTATGTAAGGTGTGCTTTTACGGGTTGGTGCGTTTTGTACTAATTGATATTTTTCGCTCGACTACCAGAGCGTGGTCGATCGAAATAAAATTTGCATTTAGTACTAAAATATTTACAAAGCTGTGCGCATACCATCCTGCCAAAATCGTAAGTCCTTAGTAAGGAATGCTATACTTTAGGTGCACACTGCAATTGCCAAACCCTACAATTTTAAGGCATTTCATCGGAATGAAATCCATTTTCGGGTAGATCGGCTTAAATATTTCAGAGAGAGCCTCTCAGGCTTGTACTGAAAGCCAGTGCAATGCCCTGAGGCTTGGTAATTATTGTGTCTGGTCGTGCCACAACATACAAGACTATCCTCACCACTATAAGCTAATTTAGTTTTTAAGAAATAATAACAAAATAGGGATCAATATGTCCTGCCATGCTACGTGATCAAACGAATGAAGCCGACAACGCACCCTACCGAACTCAATTTCAGTGTTTACCTATTTGCCCAGCGCAATAAAGCGCTTGATTATTCTCACGCTACTTGACGCTGGCACTATAATAATTTCTAATCAGAAACCAATACTGATACATATCGAAAATAATAAACAAATAATTTGTTATCGATTATTAAATTTAATTTTCAAGCACCTCTTATCGATAGGAGTTTATGGACATTCACATATATATATACAAACGGCATAAATGTTATTTTTATTATAATTTTACCAAAACATCAAAATCTATTTATATAAAATGAGCATAAACATTGACTGAAAACAAATAAATATTTTCACATTTTATTAGTTCTAGACAACAACAAAAACAAATAAAATAAAATGAAATTAAAATAAATTACAACAACAACAACAACAAAAAGCAATAAATTAGAAAGAAAATGAAATCATAGCAATTATGTCATGATTTATACAACTCGTGATGTTGGACTAATTCACTTAGAATACCCTTTGGAAATTTGCAGTGAAAATATTTGCTTAAGAAAGGAATAAAAACCGCGTAAAAATAGCTTAAAAAGTTTGGTTAAAAGGAACATTTTCTTTTTTTTTTTAACGAAAGGTATTTTAGCAGAGCACATAACGAACAAGGAATAAACGAATGTTTCATTTTCAATACAATTAAAATGTAATCGAACAGTTATTCTATAAATCTATCAGTGGCTTAGCGAACACAACCAAAATTGGTAATTAATGTGATAGCACAGCGCCGCTGTAACAGCTTCAAAACAGGTAAGAACATTGCAGTCGGGCAAGCCCGACTCTTAGATGCCCCACACTATGTCGCCTAATACTGTTATTCACATTAATTTCATGTAAAGGCACGCTTTTCATCAAATTCCGCCTATTGGAGGAATCCTTATATGAGGTAATGGAGCCTACGTGGTCCAAATTTTGTAAGTTTGACTTCTATGCCAGTTTGCTCTTATGAACTACCTTTCACCATGAAATGTTAATAACTGTACATTTTTGTTACATAAAGATTTGGGAAGAACGTTATATGAGAGAGGGTTTAAAAAGTTACCTCAGTCGAATCCAATTTTTCATACCAATCTAGAATGTCCAAATACTATTACAGAGCGAGCTTGGAAAATTTGCCATTTATTTCTACATGAAGGCTTTTAACAATGGGGGGTTATATGGAGAGTGAGCGGGAAAGAGGACCGATCCAAACCATTTCCAATATTATTCGTCCTTGAATAAATAATACTCCTTGGTTAACAGTTTGGCCCGAGGCAAGGGATTCAAGTACACGACATCGCGATAATCCAAGAAAATACCCCGGTTTTTTCGGGCTTGGCTCACGTTTTGTTATAATGTGCGTAATAATGTGTTTCAGTCAGAAATCATCTCCTCATAGACTTTAGCGTAAAGGTCTTTTTCAAAAAATATTATATACAAAAAATATTATATCTAAAAAACATTATATATAAAAAAAAATTCAATATCGTCAGATGCCTTTTATATAGTGAAACTAACCACTTAACCATTAACCATTAACATGCTTGGAAATCCAATAACAAACACAATCTGACAATCGCAGCACAGTTGTTTGCGGTTGTTTCCATTTTTGTATTTTACTTTATACACCAGCGGATCAATGCAAACAAAGAGTAAGCATGAGTAAACACCAGTTATATGTCATTATAAATCAAGACGTCATTCAAAAGCCATACATACCGTAGTAATAAGTGTTCTGAAGGTAGTAGAAGAAAGAGAACGCAAAACATAGTCCAGCTAGCAAAGCCGTTCACCAGTACGCAGATCACTAAGAACCAACTCGAAACAGTGAAGTCTTGTAATGTTAGAAAAATATTACACCTATTTGTTTGCTCGGATGTTCAAGGTAAACATGAGGAATAAAAACAAGTAAGAAAATTAAATTCGTTCGGAACCGAAACTCTTATACCCATCACCGTTGAACCCAAAAAAAGGCAAAAAAAGTAAAAGAACAAAATCCTCATACTCTATAACATGGAGTGGGTGCCATTATCAAAATAAAAGTTTTTGCCGTAGAGGTTTATGGACGGCGTAGGCGTGTCCTTTGAAAAGTTTAGGTCAATTGCGAATTCTTTTGCAAATTTGTAGGCGATATCTTCATTTTCGCTAACGGAAGAATGTTTACCACAAATGCTACAAAGTTGCGCAAACAAACGGATGCAGAGACGAACAGGCGGACATGCTTATGTGCCTTTAAGATTTGACACTGGCCAAGAATTTGTACACTTTATGGGGTTTTCGAAGATTGTTGCTGCGTCTTATAAAGATATTGAAAAAATAATTCAATTTTGATACACTATGGTACGGGATAGGCGTGGCCAATTTTTTCCAATTTTGCGCACAACATCGCCCATACAATATGCGTTCAAATTGCTGTGCAATTATTTGCTTTAGTTTATGAATAATGAGCAAAAAAACCGATTTTTCATTTTTTTTTTGAAAAACAGAAGTGTTCTCAGTTTACATGGTGCTGTGCGCGTGCCTTGCGACCGATTTGGCCTCTTTTGAATACAACCCTGCATGCAAGAACACCCTATTTTTTTGCCGAATTTGAAATCGATAGTTTAATTTTTGAGGCCAGGAGAATGTTTACAATGCACAAATCACAGACGGACAGTTAGGCAAGCGCACTGATGGACATGCTTAAATCCATTCAGAATTTGATGTTGGCCAAGAATACATATACTTTGTGGGGTCCCTGATGCTTCCTTCTGCGCGTTGCAAACGTTTTGTCAAAATGTATATGCCTCTCATCCTTCGGTGATGGGTACAAAAAGGAAAAGAAATATTCGCATAACATATGTAGAGGTGACTAAGTGACATATGCATAACATTATTTCGAATAAAGACGATGGCACGGTTTGTGCCACAAATACCTGTTTTTTACTTCTTTTCAAATTTGTACTCATTCTTATGCTTTTCACTTTTATTTACCTTTTTTACTTTTTGCATTAAGCACCTGTCGTTTTTTTTTTTTTTTTTTTTGCAAAAGACATGTAATTAACGCTTTGGCCTTAATCGTGGTGCTGATATCTTTCAACTTGTCTCGCTTTTATTATCTCTTCGTAGTGCTAGACACTTGATAACTTTTCGCTGTTCCCTTAACGAATACAAGAAAACTTGCGTCTTCCTTTTTATTTATGTCTGTTAAGTATAATCGCATTAGGTATTCGATAAAAGTGAACTATTGCTAATTGAATTATGGCCGATTTAAAGTTCAATAACAGGTTAAGAATACAAAAACTTTTTTAAAAATAAAACTATCCTTATAAAGTAGTAGTAGTAGTAGTAGTAGTAGTAGTAGTATAGAAATCGTAATTAAATCAAATATCCAAGCACTGCGTTATTCAAAGGCGAAGGAGGTAGATGTCACTCAACTTCACCAAATTTCGCCAAAGCAAACTTTGACTTTGAATTAATAGAAATTCAAGTCTTATGTTCAAATGTGAGGCATTACCCTGTTACGCATAATCACAATATATTCGGATCAATAATTTTTATATTATTTCATCCATAAGGTATATTTAGCTTGCTACCGTAATTAGAGCCAAGTAAACTTTCATCCGGTTACGTTTTTGGGAATTCATTTATTTATTTATATGCCACATAAACTGTACTTTAAATCATAAAAGTATATAAATATATAAATAAGTATATAAATAAATCATTAGTACTAGAATTACCGACATTTTGCATATATTAGGTTATTCGGAAAGTCTTTTCGGTTTTTTTTTTTGCCAGCAACGGTTTTAATTACGTTTCTTCGCAGCCAACTTCACATGTAAAGCGCACTGTCTCATATCGTAGTACTTGCGTGGGAAAAATTTGATTTGATTCTGCACATTTTTCGGAAAGCCTGGAATAACAGATGAGGTATACGCTGGCTAGCAAATAGAAAAAATAATAATCGTCACAGAAGTCCGAAGGCTAAAAACAAGCAGACATGCATTAGTTACTGACTTTGATTCAGAATCGAAAAGTAGTTAAAAAGCAGTGTGTTATACCCATTGTCCATTTAAAAATAGGACGCAGGGATAAAGTTGCAATTAGAAATTTGCGATTGTCACGTCTTCACCTAAAATGCTTGGTATCCAAAATTCGACTTGAGTCCATCTCTCCTGCCAATAAGATCTACAATTTAAGAACTTTTCTGTTATTTATTTGCTTGTTTTTCTTCATTTATAATATATTTCTGCCTTATGTAGTTATCTAGAACCACATGACATAGACATATTACTTTTTATTATTACTTTACTTTCAAATTTAAATTACCTGACATTTTCACATAATATAAACTTATGTATATGAATAAAGAAAATATTCTCATATTTATTTTTAAGAAACTTTTGGAAAGAAAAATTATAAAAGACTGTGTTTGTTGCTCAATTTTTCTTTTCTCAATACTGTCCTCTTAAGGAGTATTTTACATTTAAGATTTAACTCCGACGATATAAGTGCAAGTAAGTGTCTATGATTATGGTTATGAGGATTGTTGTACTACTAACTTCAATTATTTAGATTAGTATTAGCTTGCAAGACTTCACAGATAAACACAATTAAGACCATTTTGAAAGCTTGGTTGGACAGTATGGTTTATTGGTGGGGAGAGTGATGTAACGAAAGCAAATCTAATCCCTTTCTAGCTTTTGTCTGTTTACTTGAAGTTGATTGAGGAAAAGAGTCGAATCAGTTTTGTTAATCTGCTTCGTATTTTTCTTGTTATATGACTAATCACTTAGAGAATGCTTCTGGCCTGCAAGAAGTGAGGAAAGACCAGTAGACAGGGAAACGATCCTAGGTTAGAGGCTGTGTGCTCAAGCGATAAGTGTTATGTCTTTACCGACTGGACGGACGTTCGCTATAGCTACGACCAAAGTAAACTCTACCGCATTGACATTTGAACCCACGAACACAGACATGGTAGTCGCCATTCTCATCTTACTCGGCTACTCATGTTGTACATGCTAGAGGGGACGCCATCTTGGGATTGATATCCATTTTTTTGTGTCTTTGAGTGCCTTTTGCTTTCTCCCAAAATGTATGTTTGTTTTAAATCAACATTTTTTAATTTGGATAACACTAAGTCGGGTTTAAAAAAGTGTGCTTAGTTTTCTTTCTATTTAGTGCAGTAGCGTGCCTTACAATTCATGCACGTTGATTGGGGAATTGATTACCTGGCGTCTATTAATGCTTCTTAAATTTAACTTAAGATATTGATTTCTTTTCTTTTGCTTAGTCGTTATACGCAAATCTAGAATAAAGCCCATATTTGATGATTTGAGTTTTCGTAAAAATTAGCCGATTTTCTAAGAAATCAAAGAAACCGAAAGAAGCGGAAAGGCAAATACACATTCATGATGCTTTACATGCCTAATGCAGGCGACGACTGGTGAAAAGCTTAACAACAATTAGCCGAACATTCAGCGGAACAAGGGGTTAACACAAAGCTGTCCCGATGAAGTTAAGTACGGGTGACTTACTTGTAAAAGGGTAGCAGCACATTTGCGGAAGCCAAAGTCAGCCGAGTCCAACGATTTTCAAACTGACAAGACCAGAACATTACTTGTAAAAATAAGTTGCTCTACAATTATTAGTAAATAGATCTCCTCCGAATTGTAAAAAAAAGGCAGAATCACAAAAGAGCGTTTTACGTTACAATACGTGTGTTCTGTCAGATCCAAAAATGATGCCCTTAAAAACGAAAATTAAAAATCTACGAATTTATCAGAATTAATACGCGATACTTTGGGATGACTTGTCGTTACCAATTAGAACACAACATGTATTAGCTTATCACGACTTATCGGAATAGTGACATTAACACTACTTCCCATGTCTTTATTTTCAAATCCATCATTGTTGTATTTGATTAAACCAATTGTGATATTACAGCAGAAAAAGAGGACAAAACCAATGAAATTGCCACACGTTACACGTACACCGAATTCTCTTTTTACACGATAGTTCGTATAAAAAAGTTATTGGCATTGGCATACAGACATTACATCTTTAGTCTGTGCCTAAATCGGGGAATACCACTCATATATATATAATCAACATAATCGAATTGCATCGTGAGAAATATAACGAGAAGTTGCAATGCAAATTTTTGAGGAGTAAGAATGAGAAAATCTAGAGAAACCTCAAAAAAAAAAAATGATCAGAAAAATTCATTAAAAAAAGTTCATAGAAAGAAATTCATAGAACATTGAAAATCGCGTTAAAACAAACACAATTCGTGTAAAAAGATATTTTTCTTTCTTTTTAGCTCGTCTTCATGTAAATAAAATGCGTGTTAAAAAAGAAGTCAGTGTATATATGCACGCATCTGTCTGCCTTGCATGCAATAAAGGCAAATGAATCATGAAAGAAGTGAGCGATGATTGACATAAAATTGACATCCATAATAAAAAAATCGATATATGCGAATTTATGCTTATGTTCTATGAAATTTAATTCTTGTTAAAAAATCTATAAACAATTGCAATGAATTATTTAAACATCCACATCAACACAATGTTTGCTAAACAAATTAAAAATTAATTTTTTTTTTTTTTTCAATGAATTTTATGAAAAAAGGAAACAAACTTTTTTGTCGATTTAAGGCGAATCTTGGATACTCACTGCCTCAAGCAAGTAAAGAAAGATCGCTAGACTTTATCTTTCTTAAATATTGACATAGACATTGGTGGCCAATTTAAAATTCATATCCATGGCTGCAGTTGGTCACAATATTCTAAGATTTTGTGTTACTAGTAATTCTACTTATTATATATCCGGATAAGAAGGACAGAAATGATTATCAACTGAGATCATTTTCACGAAATTTGTTTTATATACATATACGCAAGTGGATAGAAAAATAGGTGCCAGATGTATTTCGAGAAGTTCCATGCCACAGAAATTGTAAAAGATAGCTTCCACAAAGCCCACACAATGTTTCTACATTTGGCAACACTGCATAAAATTAATTCCGAGAATCCCTTACTCCGTAGCTCTTGCAGTACGAAAGTAAGAAAGAGCTTTTTTGCTGCTTCAGAAGACCTTTTATGTGGACAATGAACCAGATGCGTCCTCTTTAATGTTATGAAAACCGAGTTGATCTGAACTTCTTTTAAGTATTTGTTCATATTTAACGTAAACCATTTTTAAATAGGGAATTGCTCTTACTGGAAAAGAACACCATCAACATAAACCAATATACACCTGTTTCTCTGTCCATCTGTGCGTGTACATTAGCTTGCATTATAAACATGTTTAGAATGATAATCAAAGAGATTAACTCGACTCACTTCAAGTATAGCTCCTCCTGATTCATAATTTAAGTAACTAAATGCGCATATTTTCAGTTTTTCACAATAGACATAGAGGCATAGAGACGTAGCGGCCGTAAACTAATATTTATAAAAGGGGACATATTTCGCAGACGGCGTTTCGTTTATTTATCATGCCCCAAATTTCCATCACTGATGTAACATAGGTTGCTTGCTTCCTATAATTACTCTTTATAACTAACTAAAGGTTAATTTACTTTAAGACTTGTTTACAACATGCTCTTATTCGGCCAGTAGGTAAATCCCTGTAATTCCGTCACACCACATGCATCGAAGTAGAGCAGTTTTTACATGTTACGAATTGTTATCTGCTGATATCACGATGCCCATAGGGTTGGTGTTCCGAATGCGCTTCTTCTAATAAAGTAATAGCTTAGGCAGTCGCAAAGAATGTAAGAATTTGTCTACATTTACAGATTTAAGATTCATTGAGGTGCTGCAACTATATGGCCAAAGTGAATTCTCGTGAATGATTTTAATTTTGCCAACAACTGTTGGATATAGTGGAGGAACCGAATGAATTTTATTGAAGATCGAGCTCATCTACAAAGTACGAAATTGTATCATATAGGACTAGAGCAGGCAGAGAAATTGGTTTCGCTCGACTAAGATCGTATTTCGTATCTTGTAAATCTTATATTTAATTAAGAGAAAGAAACCTCTGTAACAGTCTTGTATTTCTAAATAACTACTCTCTTTCTGGAGTAACACAAACCGATGCAATTTTCATTTCCATGCCTCTATTGCGCAAGTGAGCCATTTTTACTTACATGTTAACAAAGAGAAAAAACTTAATTTGCGGTTAGTGATGTGAGTTGTAACAAGCATTTTCTTTAACAATTTTTGTGGGATGGAAGGAAATGTAACCAAATCACAACTGTCTGAGAAAATTCTTAAAAGTTTACAAAACAAGTTTTTTAAGAAAATGAAGAAATGGCAACAGCTAAGCCAAGAACACGAAACAAGTTTAATTCAAGAAGCTCTGCGGCATGCAAAAAATAGACCATTTATCCTGTATCTTCATACCTAAAAAAGTATAAGAAAGTGTTTTAAAATTTTGGTTTGTGTGTGAATATATTTGAATGAGAAAAAGGCAACTTTTAGTTAAAATCCGCATATCCTCGCATTTCTCTTCAAATCTTGAACGGAAAATCTCATTACTTTTTGATCCCAGAAGAAAAAAAAAAATGACTTGGAAAAGTCTTTAGCGATAACATTGTTCTAACAGCGTAAAGATCAGCCTTTTTTGACAATTCTTTTCGGCCGAAGTACAACTAATGTGACTTTAATGTTAGAGAAAGTTATTAGTGTTAAAAAAGTGGCAACAGCAGACCTATTCTCGCAGGAATACCTTTAATGAAAAGACTCGATGGCGTGCGATGTAATTCGCGCAAATTCGAATTCGAAAAAAAGAAAGAAAGCAATATTATCCAGACGACATGCCTATAATCAATTTTCGACCGAAAAGAGAAAATCTTTTACTCATGCATACTGTTTAAATAAACTTATCTGAAATTCCCCCGCAGTTTTACTTGAGGATATTATTTCAGAGATACTGTTAAAAATTCGAATAAAAAAAATGAAAGTTATTCGAGTTTTGAAACATAGTTCTTCTCTTAAAGAATGTTGTTCTAAAATGCAAATGTTCCCAAAATTGCAAATTTTGGTCCAATGGAATGAATTACTAAAATCATCTTAGATCAAAAAAGATTTTCTGCACATTCTGCAGTGGTTTCCTTTCTTAATATCTTAGCACAGTTAGGCACTATTGGGTGCAGCCAAAATGAATTGCGAACAATCAAAAACATATATACCAATGCTGGCCAAAAACCATCCCTCGTATCGGTTTGCGGAACCGATTGTTTGACTATTTCTTTTAAGTACTCAAAGACACAGATGTGACATTTTTGCTTGCTTATGTACTTCGGTAAGTACAGACAGAGTCTCATAACTCGGAATAACTTAATATTATTATTATTAATATTACCGTTAGTTTTCAATTGAAGATATGCAATAGAAAAGCACGTTTACGCCGCTATTCGGCTTAAGCTTTAGTTATATGGCCATAGCTTAAAAATTGTGTGCAATGTTTACTAATTTAATATCGGCCCTCGAAAGGCGAATAAATTTGCGGCAAACATGAAGTTGTTTACTACCAAAGTTGAAAGAATTATTAGCTTAGGTTTTTAAGCTCAACCACAGTTGTGGTTAAATATAATAATTTAAAAATTACGTAAGAACAATACATTGGTTTACTAACAAGCATACATGAACATTAAATCGTTTTTGCACTTTTGCTTGTGCATAATAAAGTAAGCGCAAGGATGTGAATGACTGCAAAAGCAAGACTACACTGCATGCGTTATTAAATGAATAAATCAGAAAGAAATGTTGTGATATATCTACGGCTGCTTGTAAGACGGCGGCTGATACACGTACATTAATATACAAACAGGAAAGATAACTCCAACCAATAGGAATGCAAAAGCCTTAGCGAAAGACAAGTAAGAAAAAATTCATTAAGAATTCAATTTGCTGAGGGAGAGCCCTTAACGCTGTGAACGTCCCCCGCTTAAAAGGTTTAATTCGTACAGCTACGTCCTGAAGCCGTGTTATATTCTTCGTATCAAAACTTTGGACCGGCTGGGGAAATTTTTGATCCCCTTCTCATATAACGAAATCTGTTTATCTATAATCTGCAATACTTCACGATGAAAATGATATCACAATAGTAATCTAACATAAAAAAAATTAACTATGCCCAATTTGGACCATCTCGGCCTATTTTTTTGGATCCTACTCTAAATTTTAAAATGTGGTGATGGAAATTGACCTATATAGTAATTTCATACAAGAATGAACTCTACCAAATTTAGACCATCTAAGCCTACGCCTTTTGAATCCTGTCCTATGTAAAAATTATACTTATACTACATTAGGTAGCGTTTTGGGCCCGCTTCCACATAAATACGCACATGAAGAATATGCCTTGTGAGGACCCAAAGTCGTGCCCTCGTTTTGGCCTCACGGATTCTCCGTCTCTGGGGAGGGGGAAGTGCTAGAATAAGAATAGATTAAGGTAGAATAAGAAATAGCATAGGAATAGATTAGGAATAGATTAGGGATGGCATATGATAGAATAGGAATAGGTTAAGACAGGATAGAATTGAATAAGAATAGTGTAACTATAGGTTACGAGTAGGATAGAGAAAATTAGTTTCAGGGAGTCAGAGTTAGGCTCTCAAGCCGACGGGTTGTAGTTAGACTCTCGCGCCAGGGAGTCGAGTTAGTTTCATGAACATCGGGAAATGAATATCGCGATTAAATCAAAGTGATTGAGAGAAAATGAATACAAAGACAGCAGAATACAATTTATAGACTCTGATGAAATTTACAGAATGTAATCAATTAAATAAAAGAAGAACCAAGTGACTGCGAATATAAATTTTCGTGTGTTTTTTCCTTCCCTGGGCCGCTGAGCTGCCTCAGCCTCGGAAAGGGACGAAACGTCCTCACAGCCTTTATATAGAAACAAGATTTAATTGTCGTATTCGATAATAAAATAAGTGTAGTGGTGTAGGGTAATGAATTGTCGGCCTTGCTCGACTATGTATTCTAACTGGTTTTTTTTTTTTTGTTATGTTTTAACACTGTTGCCATTCCATACGAATATGTATCGTACCACATGCTATTCATAGGCTGCGAACTTGTTTATGTTGTCTAATTTACTTTAGTTAGATATGCATGTGTTTGTATCAAGTAGGTTGTAAATGCACCTTTCTAGATGACTGATGTATGCGTTGAAATATTCAACAATTTTCCGCGGCCAACAACTTTTAACTGACATAACGTTGTGAGGAAGTAGCTTGTTTTGTCGAAGAAATACATGAAAAGCATCGAAAGAATAAAATCTTACATTCAAACAGACGCAATTATATGATTGTACTCTTTACTGGGATTCTTTAAAAGAAAATTTCTTACTTAGAAGGCTAAACTATTTAATGACATAGCATTTAAGACGCGAACGCTTACACTCTAGTAAAACTTTTATAAATAATAGGATGAAAGAAAATATTGCAAAACCTTTTGTAAAACTTTCATCTCATTGCTTAACTAAAGCATTATCTATCGTTTATTTTCTTTCCTTAATATATTTTAAAAATCTCGAAACAATTTTTGGTTTTACATTGCTTAGCAATGAGCGAGAATCTGCAAATAATTGCAGTTATTTTGATGACATTTCAATGGACTTTGCTTGTTAGTGGTTTCGAGGTATAAAACCAAACCCATCTTCATTGTAGTTCATAGAGTTTTTGTAAATATTTATATAAATTAAAGATAATTTATATATGGCTTAAGCCGCATTTTTTAATATCTCTCATCAACTAATCAATAATTGATCTAATTGGAAGAGAAAACAAAGCTCCATTCACCCCAAATAATTTCTTTCTTGCTATGAATCCTACTGCATTTCTGTATAATTTGGCAGCCCTTTGCACAGAGTAAAGTGAAGCTAGCATTTACATGCCCCGCTTTATTTATTTGTTGTTTTCTGAATCCTTAGACCCAATCCCTTGCATGATTAAGTTGATGTTTATACCCATCACCGAAGTATGAGGAGTATATTCATTTTGAAGCATCAGGGACCACTTAATCTGTATCAAGCTCTAAATCGATTTAAACATGTGTGTCTGACCGTCTGTCCGTCTGTGTAATGTCTGTTGTAAACATTCTCTTGGCCGCAAAAATGAAGCTATCGACTTCAAATTTGGCAGAAAGTTCTTGTGCGCAGGTTGATATTGCAAATGGGCCAAATCGGTCGAAAGAAACTCCCACAGCACCATGTAAACTGAGAACACCTTTGTTTTTCCAAGAGAATGAAAAATCGGTTTTTTGCTCATTACTCATAAACTAAAGCAAATAAACGTACAAATATTTGAACATATTTTCTATGGGCGATGCTGTGCCCAAAAATGGAAAAAAATTGGCCACGCCTATCCAATACCATAGTGTATCAAAATTGAATTATTTTTTCAATATCTTTATAAGGCGCAGAAACAATCTTCAAACATCCCATAAATTATACAAATTCTTGGCCAGTGTCAAATTTTGAAGGCACATAAACACATCCGCCTGCTCGTCTGTCCATCTGTCTGTTTGCGCAACTTTGTAGCATTTGTGGTAAACATTCTCTCGTTAGCGAAAATGAAGATATCGCGTACAAATTCTGCAAAAGAATTCAGAATTGACCTAAACTTTTCAAAGGACACGCCCACAACGCCCATATGCCTCTACAACAAAAACTTTTATTATGAAAATATAAAACATCAACTGCACCTACTCCATATTATGCAGTAGGAGAAGAAGAACAAATTCGTTTACTTCGTTTGTCTTTTTTTGGAGTAAACAGTGATGGGTATAAAAGATTCGGTCCCTTTTTGTCGGGCGTAAGTTCTATCAAAGAAAGGTGATCGCATTGCTTGAAACGTTAAACAAAAAGCTCTCAAGTTAACTCAGTGGCCATAATTATCAATATTTGTAGTTGTCGGTGAATTCTTGGCTCAATCTGCGTACTTGAAGTGACGAAAGTCACAAAAAGAAAGTTAGAGGAAAGTTTTCAACTCCCTTTGTAACTGTGGATACTTCAAGCCGAATAGGTTGAAGACCAGTTGATAGACGTATCCAAATCGATTACACTACTGAGGCTATTTGTAAAAATATAATTTTGTAGGATTTTCGATGGGTTATAAACAGTCTACAGTTCCAGAATATGCTGTGTTGTGAATGTCCCACTGTGGTAATACTATGCAACCAATTACAAAATTATATTAACGCAAGAAAAAGAATAACAAGCAAGAACACTATACTGGGATAAAGCCATCATTATATACCCTACACCATTTCGCCTTGTACGCTTATTCACCTGTTTTGGTAATACTCCGCCAAAAATTACACATTATTTTCATGCAATGGCATGCTTGTCACGAAAGCCCGCATACTGGAAGATACCGGGAATATCCCGTGACGTGATTCAAATTTTGCAAATATAATGTTGTTCCTAAATATTTTATTATGTTTTATTTTCCGCCATAAAGAACTAAAAAAGGCTTTCTGTCCACATAAGGACAATAAAACTCCTATATGCAAAAATTAGACCTATTTGGTTCAAATTTCCTACCGTTCATTTTTTCATCACACAAAATTAATAGTTGGACTTTTTGGTATATAAAGTTTAACGTTTCCTGGGAGTAGACCTATGTGGTCCAAATTTGATAGGAAAGGTTATATGAGACGGTATTCAAAAAAGAGCTTAAGCCTAACTAAATCCTTCACACCAATTAAGAATACGGAGAAATTTTGAAATTGCAATTACTTTGTTTTGAAAAGGCGTTATATGGGAACTGGTCGAAAAGATGGATCGACCCAAACCATTTTCAATACCGTTCGTATTGGGGTCGGGCTAAGTCAGTGTACCAAATTTTATCAAAATATCTCAAAAATTTGGGCCTGCAGGTTGCACACAAAAATACACGGACAATCATTAGATGGACGGATGGACTGACGGCCAGATAGACCAGCTTCAGAACCAATTTCTAAATCAATAGGTATAATAAACGGTTGACCTACCATAAACATTGCTGGGTGTTACATAAGTCCGCACAAACTTTATATACCACAACAAGTGGTGCCGAGTACAAAAAGTAAAAAGTTTATGCACACATTACTACGAATTACTGAGATATCACAAGAGATACAAAGTAAAGGCAAAGACGAAAAACCAAACCAAAAAGTTAAACATAAAAAAAAAAATTACTGACAGTGAAAAGAAGACAGAGCAAAATAATATATTGCTCGTTTTCTTTTCTATGGAATATTTAACTATGAAGAAGAAAACTGAAAGGACATTTATAGCTCAACCATTTTGCTTGAGTTAAAAAAAAAAAAAGAAGGCATAAATAAAGTGAAACATATGTTACGCAATTCCCTCGAAGCATGACAGCCGACAGTGCATATATTTCCAGGCACGTCCGCGAACGTAAGACGGATTGTCTCCCAACTTGAGTGATTCAACGATTTGTTTATTTTGTTGAAAAAGTATGGAGATGCACAACTGAAAAATTGTCAGGGAACAGCAAGCAGTCGATTGTAAAGGATTGCCGGCGTTTATAACCAAATGAATTTGATTGAAACTAAATGTACAAAAATCAAGGAACAGTGTCTTTGCAAACTTTGCAAACGAAAAGAACGGATGGAATTTGTAAACCAAATGTACTTAGCCTCAAACTAAAAGCCCACACTTATTAAGACATCAGCTTACGGAGAGGAGGGAAATTATGAATTCTTTGTAAACTGTTAATCAATTCCTCCTTTCAACCTATACGCATCCGTTCGAGAATGCAAAAAACCGAAAATCGGAAATTTTTAAGAAAGCTAATGTAAAGTAAAGACTCCGATAGGTGAAGTAAAGGCAATCTTAACCTAACTCCAACGAATGTATCTGATTATCGCTTTGAAAAAGAAATAAGTTTTCCGCTTTTTAACTATTAAATGTTGATGTAGATTTAATCCAACATCATGCTTATTAGTGTACCTCTCCTTGTGAAATTGGCATCTACTTAACTCGTCATAATGTTTTTCACACCCAAAAGAAAACTTCAGAACGTGATGAGCGTCAAATTCTGAATAGTTTTAGGCATGTTTGTCCGTCTGTGTGGCCATGTGATGTGTGTTGTTGACACACTCCTGGCTGCAAAAATTAAGATATCGATTGGAAATTCGACAGAATTATTGGAAGTTGTTATGGAAAATGGGGAAAATTGATTAAAGGACACGACTACAAAGCAATTAAGCTGAGAACACCTGCGGTCCGTGAATTCTTTCTCGCTCCTTACGCCTAAGTTACCATAAAAATTTTTAGGAATATTCAAGCGGTCAACCATACTCACCCAAGGAATAAATAAGGGGAAGGTGGTCGATACAAAAGATTCGTTGACTCTAGAATATAATTTCCTTATTTGTTATTATTCCTTCACCACTGATGAAATATTAGATACTTTGAGCTCTGCTCAAAATTCATCGTTTAGTTGATTTGACATTTCCTTAGCGAACATTTAGTTATTAAAAAAAAAAAAAACCATACAAAGATTGAGATCATTTTGAAACGAGCTTCCAACAAGAGGAGGATATAAAATACGGTAATGTGCTCAATTCACTGCTGAGGTGATCTTTCGATTTCCAAAGATAGAATCATATTCGATAATAAATGTATTCCCCTACCGCAAGTCCTATTTATGCGAATGTCAAGTCGATTTGAGGCAAATTACTATATACATAAGTAAAAGATTGGATGAACAAGACTCTATGGCGGTTAGGATCTGCGTAACGACAAATACATCCAACAGGATATGAAATAGAAAATGGGCAAGTCAGTTCAGTCGGGCTATAAAAATTACCCTTTTCTAATAATTACATTCAATCACAATAAATAAATATTATGACGTTAGGGTAAGTGTGTACTGTTGTAGTTAGTAGTTGGCAACAATACTGTTAACCTGTAAATTATGTAAAATTATTATTAGTACAATTTCGTTTAGCACATAATAATGTACATGGAGGCATATTTGCGTATTCATAAATAAGTTTGCATATTCATAAATATCTCTATCTCTCCGAATATTTTGGTAACATTAATAATTACTTACCCAAAAACATGCAAAGTTTGCAGGCATGTATCTGCATGAAAATGATCGAAAATAATTCCAAAATTGAATGAGTTTATTAAACATGTAAATGGCCTTTCAGTCGTTTGCATAATAATGTTTATGTAAATTTTGATACATTTTAGAAAAGGTAATATATTATGTATTTTATATATATATACATATTAATTATGTATATATATACATCCAGCAGTTGTAAAATTTTATTAACTGCAGGTGTCCTGTGAGAGACTGTGAATGAATAAGTTGTAGGCGATCAAGATGATGTACTGGACAGATGCACTCATTTTGCCCAGCCGGAAGAGTTTGACGATAACCTTCACTATCGTATACTCTGCATCACAATCGTTGCTAATATGCATTACTTTTTTTATTTATCTGCTATTTAATCAACTGTGTTAACTGAATTGCTCAAATTCCTGTGTTGTTAATTATACCCTGCACTATTTAAGGTATTCGGTGTAATAAGTTTGTGCGGACGTATGTAATAACAGCCAGGAGAGCTTAAGATAGACTCACCTTTTATTATACCGATCTAAGCGTTCTAAGCTTTTCTGTCCTCTATCCGTCTGCCCGTGTATTTTTGTGCTCATCCTACAGGTAACAATTTTTGAGATATTTTGATGAACTTGGGTGCACTGACATGCCTTGATTGAAAGTGTTTTGAATTGCTCCTCTTCTGCCAGCACTTCTCATATAAGGACTTTCCAAAATAAGACCACAAAATTCCAATTTTCAAAATTTGTCGACAAAAGTCGCTTGGTAGTAGTATGACGATAATCAAAATTGTGATGAAAAATTTGATGCAGCTGAGGTTAATTTTTTGAACCCCTCTCTCATAACCGATCTTACGAAAACTGAATCTTTATGTGGTAAAAATTTCTAAGTTTCAAGTTTTCATCATGAAAATACGATCATAATAGTAAATTCACAAAGAAATCAATCTTCCTGACTTTGGACCACATAGGTATATTTTTTGAATACTACTAGATATCAGCGCTTATGATGAACATTTGTTCATGATAGTAATTTGACATAAAAAAAAAAACAAAACAAAATTGAACCACACCGGGTTTGGACCCCAATCCATAGAACATTGCTCATGAATAGTAAGCCCCTTAGAATAAAGTTTAATTCTCTTCTTTATTATGAAAATTGGTCCTACAATAGATAGTAGCATAGAGATGAAGAGAAAGTCTAGTTTCTAGTTTCTTGTGACAGAAACTGAAAAATAATCAAATTTTTAATAAGTAGGCTAACTTTGCTAAACTTGGATCACACGATGCGATGTTTTCGGCATCCTCCCGCATGTGGTCTTTCATGAAAACTGTGCCTTAGCTTGAAAATAATTTGTAATTTATGGCATATCGTTATTAACACGAATGAATAAGTATGCTAGGCGAAGAAGTGTATGATGTCTAATAGTCGCCGTCGCCCTAGTATAAAGTGCTCACCTGTTTTATAATACGCAGAAGAAATTTTCTTATATTCCTGTGAAAAAACATCTTAAAGCGTGATCCTGTAAATAAAAAGTTGACGAAAAATAAAAGTACATAAATAAGGCATCGTGCAAAAGCGGAAAAATATAAATCAAATATCCTGCAACTACAGAAATAAGTTAACAGAAAAATAATGTTAAAAGCAGAAAAACTATACTATGCGTTTTTCGATCAATAGCTGCTCCATATTTGTGTGTAGAGAACTCATGAACTGGATTCGTTCGCTATATAAAAATTTAAAAATTTTTCTTTCATTAAATACCGTTCCACATATTGTTCAGATTGTAGCAAAAAAAAACATGTTGAATTTATTTTTGTTTCGTGAAGAAGAGTATATTCAATTTGTCATAGTGTACGCGAATTTTACAAATAATTGTTCGCTTACTGTACTTAAATATAATCCAAGATTGGAAATCGATTGTAGCACGTCTGTCCATCTGTCCATTTATGTACTTATACATAACTCAAGAAAGTGAATCGATTCAAATATGTCTGTCTCTCTGTCCATTTCACCTCGATAAACTGTGGTTGTAAAAGCTAATCTGAGATTTTTGAAGAACGATTTTAACACAATTTTCTTTCCATTTGCCCACAATTAGTTTTTAAATAGACATACAATTGATCAGTGCATGCACCGCTTTTGTCTAAAAGGAGATGACAATTTCTAGGTTCATTTGAACTTCAATTAGAGACTTTTTTATCATATTCACATATCAACTTTTCGTCGATTGCTCCTTTCTGTGCAAATCGCGTAATTAACCTTTGGATAAATATAGCAATAAAAACCATATAAATTTCTTTCTTATCTTCCGTTTTGAGCATGAAAAAATTCAAACCTTTGCCTATTCATGCTTACCCGTATTTACACATTTATTTACCGAAATACTTTATTATACGATATGTATACAAATAATGCCTTTGGTTGCCATTTTTGGAGAAACGGAAATGATTGAATTTAACATCTATTGGTTTCATAAAGTAAGTCGAAATCTTTCGATATAATTTACTGCACTTTCAATTTAACCGAACACTAGCCCTTAATGCTACTTTTTATATCCTACCACTATACAGAGGTATATGGGATTTGTGTGGATGTATACAACACTCGCAGATACTTGAGATAGATTTATCTTTTATTAGACCGATCATCAGAATCATTTGCTGAATCACTTTCTGAATCGATCTAAGCTTGTACGTCCGTCTTTCCGTTTTGTTTTCGTCTGCTCAACCTAAAGATCGAATTTTTTTTTTTTTAAGCTAAGTAAGTTTTCTTTTATTTTCTCTACCTTTGAAACCTTTCGTAAAGATTCATCTATAAGTTTCGGTTCCATGAATATATTTTTGAAAAACTGATAACAAGCTTAGTTTCCCTTAATTTTTCGATATCATGCATAACCTCTACGGCACTACTTGCGAAAAAGCAAATGTATTATTGAGCCGGAAGCAAAAAACATATTTAGATAATAAAGTTTTAAATACTTAGCTATGCATATACTATCTGTTAATGTTTGCAAAAGTCTTTTGTATTAAACTCATCATCGCGTTTCGCCTGAAAGGGTCTTTGTTTAAAAATGTTATAAAAATATGAATTATGTTTATGTTCTTGTAATAAAAAAGTAATTTATCCAAACAATATCGTTAATGAAACGTATGTATTGCACTTAAAGTAAACTTCACCATCATCCTTCAACTTCTTGCCCATAATGATAGTAACAAACGCGACCCAATGCAAAAGTACACAAAGCATTTAATTTATATGTTTTGTATATGCTTATGCACTATCCAAGCTCAAATATTTATGTTTATGTATATATAAAATAAGCGTTGATATTGATGACCGATAAATTTTTCATTTCATATGCAATCTATGACGTCATGCGTGTCAACGCTTGATAAAATTTGTCAATATACATAATGCCTGGTGTTAAAATATACTTGAAAAATACTTTATAGCAAATAAAAATACTATAGACACACGGTTAAATATCTCAAATCACTTCGCTTAACGCAGTTAAAAAAGGTTTGGTTTCAAATCATTTTCAATAGCTTTCGTCCTTCGACCAAAACACATTAGTGTACCAATTTTCATGAAAATATCGAAAAATTGCGACCAGTAGTTTCAACAGACAACTGGGAAGGACAGACAGGCAAGCTTAGAGTCACTTTATGAATTGATCGGCATAATAATAGAAGGTGGATTTATCTTTCAAGTCCTTCTGGGCGTTGCATACATCCGGCCAATCTTAATATACCCTTGCACTACAAGTGGCGCGGGCTATAATGAACGTTGATGTTAATGATCAATAAATTTTTTCACTTCATATACAGTGTATGACGTCATGTGCGTCAATGTTCGATAAAACTTGTTAATCTACACAGTGCTTCGCTGACAATATTGTAACTGCGACGTACGCTTATGACACAGTAATCCTATTTTTCTCGAGCGATTCGATGAACGCTTGCTGAACAAATGAATTATCAAAATAAATGATGAAAAACCTGCGCACAGAACGTTTGCGTTAGGTAACGGTACTTCTCCTTCATCATTTTGAGTGGCAATAACATCCCTATCCCTATCCAAAGCTATGTAAAATATCTTGGCTTACATATTGACCAAAGATTAGCATGGAAAAATCATATTATAACAGAATTGGCTGATTGGCTGATTCGCCTAGAATCTCAATAAGAAACAAATGCATATTATACAAGAGTATATCCCCATCTGTTTCGACTTACGGCATACAACTGTGGGGAGCAGCCAGTAACTCTGATATTAATATACTCCAAGAATATCAATCTAAAGCTCAACGCCGTATTGCTAATGTCGCGTGGTTCGTTAGCAAAAAAACTATTCACAATGTCTTGGACTTTCCGTTTATCAAAAATCTTAATCTACGCACTTCGTTAAAATATCTGGCCGTTGGCAATATATCTTCTGGAAAGATGGAAAGACATCATAAACTGGATCTTCCATTTTTACGAACACGTGAATGTTTACCACATATACCACACTATCGCGCAGCCGGACAGATGGACAGATGAAGGCAGACGAAGTCAAGAATTTATATAATATAAGAGGTTTTTAAAGCTTGTTTCTGTGCCTCGTAAAGGTTTTGAAAAAGAATTTAATTATGGCACACTATAAAATTGAGTAGGCGTAACCGATTTTTTGCATTTTTGTGCAAGTATTATAGCATCTCTCGTAGAATACATGTTCAGACTTTATGAATAATGAGCAAAAAAGCAACTTTTCATTCCTATTGAAAAACACAGGTATCCTCACTTTACGTAGTACTTACTGTGTGTCCTTCAAAAGATTTGGGTCCACGTTCGGTACAAACCTGTGTACAAGAACTTCCAATATTTTTGCTTCAGTTAGCTTACATAGCTTCAGTTTTGCGGCCAAGAGAAAGTTTCCAACCGACATTGCACAGACGGGCAGACGGTCAAGCGGACTGATGGACATGCTTAAAGAATATGTATGCTTTGTAGGATCTCTGAAGCTTTCTTCTGGACGTTGCAAAGGCTGTGACAAGAAGAATAAACCGCTCACCCTTCGGTGATGTGTACAGAAGAGGTGTAACAATCACACAAACACAATAACGATAGCAATTTCTAGCAAAGACTGTTG
Source organism: Glossina pallidipes (assembly GCA_000688715.1). Lineage (NCBI taxonomy): Eukaryota > Metazoa > Arthropoda > Insecta > Diptera > Glossinidae > Glossina > Glossina pallidipes. The sequence continues at coordinate 293,369 of KK499961.1, forward strand.
ATGCATAACATGTAAAAGCTTATCAATCACACGAATGGCTAAAGTGACTGAATGCTAAAATAAGCGTGAAATTTTCTATATACACAAAAGTGTAAAACAACTTGAAGGCGAAAAATTGGTTTTGCATAACTAAGCGGAGAAAAGCTTTAATTTATGATATTTTGATTTAATTAATGATTTCATTAATTTTGTCTAATTAAATTCTACAAGAAATGCAATAGCTTGATCTATGTAACAATTAACTAAACATAAATAACAATTAAAATTAATTATCATTTCTACAGTTTTGCTAATAAATTTTATTGACTAACATTGTGTAATTAATTACTCAATAATTGTCGATTAATGCGGAAAATTGAACATGCAATGAAATTATGAAAGGCAACCTTGTCATTAATGGAGTTTTTCACAAGGGATTATACCCAACCCACATCGAAGTTGCTGACGACCAATTGTTTTAGCCTGAAATAACATAAATAAATACATTATATATTATATCGGGTCAAGTTGTATTGATTTTTATACCAATATCATGATTGTGTCGTGAGGAAGTATTTTCATTCTTCGTAGATTGATTGAGAAAATGCAAAAACATCAAAGTTGACAAGGGCCTACACCACGCCACAGTTAGTCATAAAACGACTTTTGAAAAAAAAAAAGTTATTTGCGAAATGATTGATGGACTGACTATAGTTCTACAAATAAAAAAATTATATTCTCTAAAAACTAAATTTTCGTATTTTATGGTATTGGGGTGGACGTGCTATTGACTTCTTGTATTTTTGTAGAATAAAAGTGCACATTTATATCGCGTATGGTATGGTTATGGCTATGGTGGTTAAGGAGTAAAGAGCAAAGCGTATAAAAAGCAAACGCGTTCTTAGATTTTCTTCCATTCCTTTGATCGATTTGGGCCATATCTAAATTCTCCTGCAAATTTGTCCGCGATATCTTAATTTTTGGTGAATGAGAGAATCTTTACACAGACAATATATAAGTGGACAGACGGACAGACACATTGGGATGCATTTCATATTTGAAAGTGGCCAAGAATGTTTATACTTTATGGGGTTTTTCAAACTTGCTTCTGCACTTTGTAAAGGTTTCCTTAAAAACATGAAATTTTAATATACAATAATTTAAGTTGCTCTGACCAATCTGTTCCAACTATGAACAGGTATAATAGCGACGCCCGTGGAGTGAATATACGTTTAAATTTTTTAGGTTTATCTGTTACAGTTTTTGAGAAATGCTCTAAAACCAATTTTTCTGTTTTTGAAAATAGAGTGATTTTCAGCTTAAATCATATTGTAGGCGTGTCAAATTGATCAATTTTCAATAGCAACCTGTGTGCATGAGTTTCTGTCAAACGATAAATGAAGGCGAAGATTTACCATAGACATTACACAGACGGACAGATAGACATGCTTAAATTGTTTCAAAATTTGAAGCTTATCAAGAATATATATGATATACACTCCGTCAAGCCGTCAAAGCTTGCTTCTCTCACAAAAGGCAAACAACCCCCTCATCCTACGATGATGTGAATAAAAAAATGCTAGGAAACGAATAACGCTGAAGAAGTAATAATTCCGATGAGAGAAGCAGTAAACTAAAGGGAAATTTTTCTACGAGATTCTTAAAATTGAATAAAATAAATTTCATTTTCGAAATATAGGCGTCATTATTGCAATACTTAAAATTTAACCGATAACTTTCTTCAGTTTATTGATAATAAATTGAATTTTAAACTTTGGCTTTCGTTTATTATCCTTTATTGCTCATTACGTTCGCTCATTTGCAATCATTCACATAACGCTTTAAGGAGATTTTTCCATTGGCTTGGAAGAGAATAAGAGCAATGAATGACATGAAAAGCGAATAAGTAAACAACACTTAACATATAAATGTTATTGGCGGGGGAAAAAAAAAGAAGAAAATTAATATAATTTAGCCTTCGTCTTTTTTTCCATGCATGCATATGCTTGAGCTGTGAAAATATTTTAATGCTGGTATATACGAATGTGTAATTTCTTGTTCTTTGTTTGCATACATAATTTACAGGAATATATTAAGTAAATGTAACTCACTTAAGCGCTTACGTAACAAGGCCAAGCAAAAGACGATATTAAAGTAATATAGTGTGAGATTAAAATTCCTTACCTTTAAAGAGATTATCGTTAGGTTCTGGTTAAAACTTAAATAAATTCATGGGAGAGATTAGTTTGAGTAAATGTAGTAATTAAGGCTTCAGAGATTTAAGGACTTCACGAGCTTTATAACAACAAGAATATCGTAGATTTTAAATTTACGGTCAAAGCTAAGCACAGACGTGTCTGAAGGCGAGTATAAGCGCATTGATCATAATTTAATTGAAATAATTTTGCAGATATTTGCTCTCCCTTTTTGCATACATTTTGCTTTTAACTCAGCGAATAGTAGTTTGTAGCTATGTTATATTTGTCTTTCTATGAGTAAATAAATGAATAAAACATTAAAATAAACAAAGTAAATAATAATAATAACAATAATAATAAGCTTCTCAAAGAAGATCTCAACCGATCGGTTCGAAAAATTTTTACACCAATTTTTTTCAAGGTCATAAAGTTATTTGGTCTAAGCTCCTTTAAATCAATATCCCTTACCATCCCTTGCATAATTCCAGTCCCTCTTATTTGTTAATGTTTCCATGAAATTATTACAACATTCTATCGTGTATTTTATACTAAGGGGAAGGGAATACTTTGCTTGCTTTCATGCATTGATCTCCTCTATCTTCACAGACTATTATGCTTTGTGTTGTTGTTATGTAATTTTGCAATTACGTGCTTTACCTTACTATCATACGTTGAAAATAATATGCTGGACGCAGGCTGATAAGTAAAGTCATACTGGGATGCAATCAGCGGATACTATTGCAATAATTTAAGTTTTTGTTATTTCGCATAATGAACCCTTTAAATGTGATACCGTTATTATTACATTATTCGGTGTGCAGTGCATCTGTACTCCATATTGGATGACGATGGCTATCAGGTAAATCTATTACTAATGTGTTCACATGCATAAAGTGATTATGTTACATGAGTGGATAATTATTCGATGCAAACATCTAAGTTTCAGTATATCAAATATTTTCATTCTTTTTACAAATTATTTACATTCTTCGTGGCCAATAAATGCTTGATTTAGCCATATTCGATAGACTGTTGATTCATAAAAGTTGAAAACAAAAATATAGAGCAACACAGAGACAGAGAGCAAAATTTGCACTCAAAAATTGTCAATAACTTCTATTTTTTAATGTATGGAACTTGTTGCAAAGGTTTACCAAAAATGTTGTGCAAATTTAAGGGAAAGATTTGTTATTTTAGAAATTTTTATTGCGTATCTAAAATTGATTCTTGGTTTGACTCGACTTTGTGTGAATGTACTCTAATTTTTTACCTTCATCTAGTAATCAGACGATCAGTTTATTTATCTAAAAAATTATTTATAAAATACAGATGACTCTGAATGCCTAGGTTTGCCACTTGCCCATGCCATGACAGCTACTTCAGGAAAAGTTCTGCTTGTGCAAGGCTTCAACTTTCACAGCCGAAGCCAGGGCTATTCTTCAAGCTATGAATTTTGTTGAGAAAACCAATACTCAAACCTGTTATTGCCACATATAATCTCGTCTGCGTTGAAAGCTACACGGAGTCCCTCCATTGCGAGTTGAAGCATCATTAACAAATTAGAGAATACCATCACAACATGCGGTGACAAAATTAACTTGGGTCGAATCGTGTAGTGGGAAATTAGCAATAAGCTGATCGTGCGACGAAGTCGGTTGCTTCTGGTCCCTTAATTATTGGCGATATCATGGAAAAGTTGGATCTTCAAACATATATTGAAAGAAGAGTCGAAGAAAAACCTATGGAGAAAACTGAGGTTGGGCCTCATCTAATTCTTCCATTATATCCGGCAATCAGCATATTTGCGAGAATTCGACTTGGGCATTGCAACCCACCAATGGGGCCTAAAGAAGTATTTATCTCCAATCTGCAACTGTCGACATATTCTTACAATACACATTCTCCAAGACTTTCCTAAACTTTCCTTTTGTTGGAAGAATCGCTTTCCGAACAACTAATGCTATGAAAATCCTGTAATCAGCAGAATTCAGAATGTCCTGTCCTGCACAAAGAATCAGCTTCCCTTCCCTTCCCTTCCCTTTCTCTCAAAGAAAATTGTAACAATAATAACAAAAGTAATATAAGAGAACAAAATCTAAGTATATTTAAAACATTAAGCCTTACTCCGAAATTTCAAAGAATCGTGAACATACTGAATTTATCTCTACTCTGTGTGGAAATTGGCTATGAAGTAAATCAAATTATTCACAAGTTTAATAAATCGATGATTTGCAATGCGATGATAATAGAATACGACAAGAAAGAAGTTATATTCAATTAGAACTAATTTTTTGGGTACACACTACTAACTTACCATACATGTTTCCAAGATGTTTGATAATAGGCACAAACAAGTGAGCCTATACTGTAGTGAACTATATAGTGAACTATATATTTATATAGCCTGAACTATAGCAAGCCGTACAGTTATTCATATAACGATTTTTCAAAATAGGGCCTTATTTGGGAAGTGCTCGAAAAAGTGGTTCGACACGAACCATCTCCAATAGTGTTCCAAAATGCTTTGGTCTAACAAAGCTCATTGTGGCGTGTTGGTTGAACATGAGAAAATATGACAGATGGACAGACAAGCTTGCATAAGCGTAATGGAAGATGGGGGACCTGTCTTGGGTTCTTCTCAGTGTTACATGCAGCCGCATCAAATGTGAATGGGTTGATGGGACTATTGTTTGTATAGTATCCAAAGGTTCTTACAAAAGCTCTTATCTATAAAAGGGCTGTCGACCTACTAACAATTTAAATTTACCATTCTGCTATTGTTTTGAATTGGTTTAAGCCTACGGTCTAAGGCGACTTACAGTTGTTTGGTTGTTAGTCATTCGTATAAGGGGTGGCAGTGTCGGAATTTCATTTTAAAGTGAATGCAATTTAGTGAAAAAACAATGTTAACACTTCTTTAACGTCACTGAGATGGAATAAAGTTTTTCCTTGCTAGTTTTGGCGTTTTTCTGTTTTATCGGATGCTACTACGTCCGGCAAGATATTGCGAAAAAGAATTCTATAAACAATGTGCAACATTTTTATATTTTTCTTTTTTTTCTGCCTTTTGTTGCTCTTTTTGAAAGCCGGAAACTCAGCTGCTTAAGTGAATTTTTTGTTCATAAAAACACTTACGTGTCAGTAAATTTAAAGAAAATAACTGCAATGATGAGAGAAAATAAAAATTTTAAAAATCTCATTTTAAAATTTCTATTATTGCACGAGAATAATGTGACAAAGAAAAAAAAAGGTTTACAATATGATGAGAAAATGAAGCAGTGAAGGTGAGAAAATTGCAAAAGTTATTTTATTGAAAATGCAATCACACAGCACAATGTGGGAACAAGTAGGAACTTTTAAAAGCTTAAAAAAAGATAATGTTTTTTATACCCAACACCTAAGGATCGGGGGTATATTCAGTTTGTCGAAACGTTTGCAATACCCGGAAGTAAGCTTCAAAGACCTCACAAAGTGTGTGTATTTTTGATTAGCATTAAGTTTTGAATCGATTTAAACATGTCCGACTGCCCTTCTGCCCGTCCGTCCAATTGTGTCGATCAGAAGCAAAGAGCAAGATTAAAGTAAACGCTATACAATACATTTTCAGGCTTAAAATATTAGCAAGCGAACATAGTCTAAGTAACTGCATATTATAACTGCAAGCATGATCTCCATCAGCTTGACAGACCACCAGCTTGACAGACGCGAGTCATCCACTGCTTACCTTTTAAATTAAGAAAAAATTTTATATCCATACATCTATACAAACCTTTCTCTGTTATAAACATTTTTATAGTCTTCTATGATGTAACGTCCGTTAGTTTTATTAAAGAGCGCAATCGATTTAATCTCATTTATCTTCCAGTCTATTTATTCATAGATCGGATTATTGTCAAGATTTGAGATTTGTTTTCTCAGAAAAACAAACGTGTTGGCAAATTTTATGTCAGTTTAAATATTTGTCCATGCATCCATCCCAAATAAGTGAAGACCCGACGATTTTCTATCTTTTTTTACTACAAAGAAAAAATGCAGACGTCTCTGGCAAGGACACACCTTACAAAGCGCTAATTTTATATAATTATGTTCTGAAAGGTGCAGCTTCTGTGCTTGTGCTCAAGCAGTTAACATTATACCATAAGTAAGAGCTCTATTTCGTTGATATTTATTGATACAATAGCTTTTTTTGATATTTCTTTTTACTTAAATAGAAGCTTGAACACAATCTACATTTTACTTTTAAGATTTTTAATACTTTTAATCATATTATTTATACATTTAAGTTCCTTTTATACCCTGCACCACTTATGATATAAGAGTGTTTGTACAAATGTATACAACACAGATGTATGCGGATGTATTCAATACCTAGAAAAACTTGAGATAGACCCACATTTTATTACACCGATCGATTTAAGCTTGTCTGTCCCTCTATCTGTCTTCTTTTCTTGAGTTTAACATAAACTTCACTAATACGTCGGGGTCCAAGGACAAACGCTATCGAGCATGCTTCGGATCAATACACTTATTTATCACTCCCCATACAACGTTGTGTATATTATTTCAAAATTTATTATTTTCAAAATTTCTCTGAGTACTTTAACATTTTAAATGCGAAAAATTTGATTCGGCTGAGGCAATTTTTTGGAGGCTCCTCTCATATAAGCATTTCCACGAAAACTGAGTCCTTAAATAGTAAAAAATGTATAATTTGCTTTATTTTATCGTGGATCCAGAATAGTAAGTTGACAAAGAAATCAACTTAACCAACTTTGGACTACGTAGATGTATTTTTACCACCGCATATACATGCCTTATATGTCAAGAAGGCCTGATTGTTAATGTTCTATGGTGAATATTTGTTCATTACAGTAGTTTGACATAAAAATTAAGTGGATCGAGTTCGAATAACATCGTTCTATTGCTTGAACCCCGCTCCATATAAAATTTCTCGTATATAGTATGCCCTTCAGAAAAAGATTGATGACAAATTTTTGATGACAAATGGCAAAATTTGGATTATGTGATGTTGTGAACATCCTCCAGTATGTGTGTACTAGGCGAAGTGGTGTAGGGTATCTAAATGTCGCGCCTGCCCTACTATAATGTCCTTACTTGTATTGAAAATATGTCGTATGAATAACTGTAGGATGGTGTAGGATATTTAACTGTGACCCTCTATTGTGTATTGATCGAATACTCCCTTCGGCAGCCGCTTTGCCTTAGAAAGTTTGCATCGAATTAAAAACTAATGATTCGTTTCCACAAACAAACAGTCCAATAAACTTAGTCACTACTATCTCACGTACCGCACTTATTAAATATCCTTGTCTGACTCTCTCTTTCTCCCTCTGTTTCTGTTTCCCGTATATACATATATATTAGGAGGTAGCTTCGCTCAAGTAGATTACGAAATTTTAGTACATTTTTGGTAAGATAGTTGTTTCCTTGCTTAATATTGCTGTTAGCACGCACTGCTTAGAATAAAATTCGAACGCAATGACAATTGTACACAATTCCTAATGCTCCTGAATGATGTATAAAATGGCAGCTGCCGCGAAAAAACACTTCTAGTATAGAACTTGCACAAAATAAACACTGTATACCGTTTAATCTCTCGTAAATGAAACTTTTTAACTCCTCTGCTTATCTGCTGTTTTCTTCCTTTTCTTTTGTCTTTTTTGGCCATCTACTACGAATGTCTAGTTAACAACAGATTTTCGGTAGCTTCGATGTGAATATGTATGTAAAGTTTTGCAACAGCTTCAGTGTTCTTTATGTTGTTTTTGGAAACTTATCAACAACATGAAGAATGCAAACAACTTTTTAGACTTTGCATGCCTTGAACAAATGTTTATGTTAAAAGTTCATGTAATTCCTTAATAGGTTTAATTCAACCAACCAACAATTGCTTATGTACACATATACACCACACATATGCAATGTTTGGTTTGGTAAAGGAAACCGCTCTTTAACATGCACTTTTAACCTAAAGCGGAAATATGTGAACATTTAAGAGAAAGTAAAATAAAGTTTTTAATGACAACCAGGATAGTAACGAGTGTCAAAGTAAAATTTGAAGAAGATATGAAGAACGTATAGAAAATTGCACTCACACTATCGCATCTAATTGATCATCGACCATTACTGAACGCCGGTTGCGATTGATAATCGCCCTCATAAGTGCTTCCCACATACGATCAGCAGGTTAAGGGCTCAAGTTTATTTTTACCGTTTTTTTTTCCCAAGAGCCAAAAGGCAGCGGTTTTTAAGGACCTCCACGAGTAAGGACCACAAGCGGTCAGGCGTTAAGCATTTGTTTCCATTCGTTGACTAGTGTCTCGTAAAGTCTTGAATTTTTTGCTCAAAATTTTTGAGAGCCGTTTTTATAAATTAATTCACATATCCTAGAGGAAGCAAAATATCTTTATGAATATAGTATTATGAGAGAAAAAACTACATGGCGTTGATCGCCACAATTCAAATGCATATTTTTTATTTTCAAATGATCCTTATTAAGCCATACATGCGCCATTTTAATCGATAAAGTTCTGCTAAACCCAATTGTGTCATCACAACTCAGAAGTTTTATAAGCAGAAGCCAACTACTTTTTCTAGAGCTGGCAGAGTGACCTTTGGCCTTATGTGAAAAGCGAAAAAAAAATTCGACATGACAGCACTTCTTCTACGTGAAGCTTGCTTGCAATGTCAACACTAAACACTTGGACAGAAATCGTTAAATCGACTCCTTCATGTACACTGATTGGGAGTGTGTAGAGGGACATCAATTTCGGTGTTTCGAAAGTAAACGTAAATGAAACCCACTTCCCTTTAAGATTTGGATTAAATTTTGTTTCACTATGTTGTTTGGATCTTCGACATAATTGTACATCGTACAGGAATATATATTAAGCCAAGAATTCACGGCATTCTTCGAAATTTAAACAGTTTTTCTCTCGTATTTTGCTGGTATTCCCAAGTAGAGACATGCCCACCTGAATCGCTAACCACTTTGTGAATTCTGGGGGAAAAGTGATATGAAATGTCGAAAAAAGGTCTGTGAAGAGCGAAATAATTCATAGTCGGCCTGAAAGGTTACGGTAAATGCTCAAAACTTCATAGACCTAAGCTTTTTCTTTTATTTTTTCTAAAAGCGACTTTGCCTGACTATAATTTCATAAATCCCCGTTTTATTTGAAACAACTGTCATCGGTAATCCTAATGATTCGGTAACAAATCGAACAACACAACAAAAATCAACTCCTTTCGGAATTTGTAGTTTATTGGAGTAAACTAGTAATTTAACTCAACACCACGGAAAAAATCCAATGGAATCAACCCACAACTCATGTCGAATCGGCACTTTTGACACACGGTTATTGAACTTTTCTTCCAGTAAATTGATTGTGTCACAAGATATGTGGCATGTTGTAACGTTTCGTTAAAACCACATATCGATCAAATCAAAATCATCTAATTCATGTTGCGGAAAATCAATAGCAATCTTTCTGTAGAGTAGGCACGGGCAACCAACAGCCCGCGGACTACATCCAACCCGTGATGTCGTCAAGTCCGTTACAAATAATTCAGTTTTTTCGCAGATAGCAATGCTGCAAATGAATTATATCTGGGTTCACTACCGGCTCAGTGAACGTTGCCCACACTTGAAGCTCACTAGTGCACTTTTGTGGACACAAAGATCTTTTAGGGACCGCACATTAGTTCCCTTGAAACCAAAGGAGCTTTTCCTTATTTACGAAACCATTTAACGGAGCTTAAGTTCCATATTTTGCGGCAACGTAAAGAAAAACCTACCCAGTATAACGATTGGAAAATAAAAGTTCTTACGTGATCACTTTGTATATGCAATTTTGATCGAATTCGTTCATATTTATGCACCTTGAACATTTCATTAGACAGACGAATAGGAAAACAGCACACACATAGGGATAACTTGATTCCGCGTTCCACGTTTGCTCTATTTTCTAAAAATACTTGACACATGTATAATGAAAATATCAGCAAATCGCACGGGAAGCTCTCAATACACTAAACACTCATACGTCGCTAAGCTTAAACATATTATTATCTTCACTCCTTCCTACTTCCATTTCGCTCGCGCACTTACTTCATTGCACACCAAGTCAAATGAGCAAACCATGAGTATATGCACAACTTGACAGAAATTGCTTTTATTTTGATTATTAAATTATTGCTTAAAACAACAATACTCTGTTGGCATTGGGAATTCCGGACAGTAAAGTGGTTAATAATGGCGTGATTAAAATGGCGATAATTTATTTTGAGGTAAAAAGCAATTCTGTGTATATTGTTTTTTATAACCAAGGGTGAGAGGTATATTCTTTTTGTCAAAACGTTTTCAACGCCCGGAAGGAGGCTTTAGAGACCACAAAAAATATATATACTATTGATCAGGATCAAATTCACAATTTATTTAAACATGTCCGTCTCTTCGTCTGTGCATTCTCCTGACCGCAAAAATAAAGTTATCAATTTCAAATTCGGCATAAACATTGAAATTGCTTGCACGCAAGTTGATAATGAAAAAGGGCCAAAACGCTCAAAGCACACGCCTACAGTGTTACTTAAAGTAAGGACACGTATGTTTTTTAAAAGAAATAAAAAATTATTTTTTTGCTCTTTACTCATAAACTACAGTCGATAAATTTACAAAAATTGGACCATATATTCTACGGGCGATACTGAAAAATGGTAGAAATCGGCCACGCCTACTCAATTTTAGAGTGTACCATTGTTTCATTTTCTTGCAAAATCTTTATAGCGCACAGAGACAAGCTTCAAAAATCACATATAAAATGTATATTTACATATAAAGTATATAAGTTCTTGGCCAACTTCAAATTCGGAATGAGCTAAGCATGTCCCTACTTTCATCTTTCCATATGTCTGAATGCCAAACTCTGCAGTATCTCCCATTCCCAAAAATGAAGACGTCGCCTACGGACTTACAAAAGAATTTGAAAATGACCCACACTTCTGCAAGGACACGCCTACAACGGCCGCATGCCCATATAACAGAACTTGTGCTGTCCCTGTTTTTGGGGTGTTACTTATAACGTACAACATTTATACGATGCAAATTTTCTCTTATTTTCTGAAAAGACAAAAATTTTGCCGCGCCCATCCAATATTACAGTAAATAAAAATTTAGTTCTTTTCCTTTTTTTAGTCTTCTTCAGGGCAATGATGATGAGCGCAAAACATTCGTCCACGACCGAATAGAATTTTCTTTCCTGGTTATACATGCCTAGAGTGGTAATACCACGGCAAGTAGAGATGAACCCACATAAGTACAATTTTTGCGTGCGCGTTTTAATATATTGCCCACTCATAATCAAAGTATTGGTCTAGCAAAGACATACATTGAATTGATGCTTGGAAAGATAAGCAGAAATCTTTTCAAGAGCTCTTCTCAATTCTCACTTACCTTTACTTAATTTTCGACTTTCTAGTTAATTAACATGTTTTAGATAATTTTATTATCATATTATTTTTTTATTATTAATTTGGCCAGAGAATAAATTCTAAGACTTAAGCCTTAAAGCATTACCATCTAAGGTTATCCGCTTTATTGAAACCACTAGCTCGTTTGAGATTTGAATCCAATCCACGACCATTGAGTTGTTAGTCGAGACACTTTGCTTACTCGGCTACTCAGACGGATAAGATAATTTTACTTTTTGAAAAATTTTCATTCCCAGAGATTTTAGAGGATTCACTTCAAATATGTTGAGTGCAGTAATGCAGAGTTGGGCAGTCGCTAGTTAGATCACATCGACCTCTTCTTATCTATTTTCAGAGTTTCGAAAATTAATAGTCTATAGTCAGCAACATCGAAAGCTCAAGAGGAAAGAAATCGGATACCGCCTACATTTTCATTTCGTACCTAAATATTTATTAAATTAAATTCCGTTTGAAAACATAATTTAAACTAAACTAAAGTATGCACTGTTAGCTTTTGAAAAACACATAACGTTTACCCTTGACTTTCAAAATCACTATAGTGACAGTGAAACAATAGAAATGCCTAAAAACGCTTGTTCCAGGTAGCGCTGCTTGCACGAGAAGGTAAGCTACCTTCTGGATGCTACAAATGAATATGCCTCCCTCTCTCTTTGTTGGATATAAAAGGGCAATCGAAGTGCTGATAGAAATTTGAACGGATTACATGATTCTTTAAGGAGTCTATACATATACAAATGTGTATAAATCAAATCAAATTTTTCCAAAAAACGAAACTATTATATGTTACTTAGTCCCGCCAATTATTAGTCGATGTGTTATTAATTATATCAACATATTTTTTAAACCAAAAGGCAAAATCCGTCTGTATACATCCATTCCAATCCGTCTGTATACATCCACTACATATGCATTCATTTATTTATTGCATTTGCGTTCTTGATACAAAGAAATTTTCAGAAATCGCGCGATTTTAACTATTTGTTTATCTTAAATTGCATCAACAGCTGCGTAAGTTTATACCTCTGTCTTATGATTCCTTTGTGCTAACTCATCGATTATAAAGGCAATACCATTTCACGTTTACTGCATTGAATAAAGTTTCGAAAAGCATTCATGTTGCTATAAATTACTGACCACAAAACCATGGTGGTATACAGGAAGCCTTATAAAGCTTAACTAAAATTTCTAAACGTCAGAAATTCGATCAAAGTTAACGGTGCTGTGCACATCATGACGTTAGTGAATGAAAATGCATTAAACAAATTTGCAATCGCGATAGGATGAGAGTAAGTTTAACAAAAATGAACGATATTCGAAATTCCATTAACCTCACTCGTAAATCTCGAACAACTGCCAACTTCAATACCACGATTGATACGACTCTTGCGGTTGTAGCCCATTGAGTTTACAGCAGTGATTTCCAAACAGTGAGGTGTCGGTCCGTGCAACATGGTAGGCAATTTTTAGTATACTGGTGACATAAACCGATGATTAGTTATCTCACCTTTATCTTCATGACATTTTTTCCAAAAAAAAAAAAAAAATCTCATGTTTGTTTGTGAAAGAAAAAAAAGTTTTTACTTGCGCGTACTCATTATCTGGCAAATAAAAGAACTTCTACTCATATTAATACAATTACGTCCATAAAAACAGTAGTGAACTTAGGTGCAGGATAAAAGTTTTGAACCTCTGGCTTTTTCTGTTCAACGCTTATTCTTTTATTAACTTAATCTTGTGTGTTAAATAAGACCGAAGCATGTAAATCAACTAAAAACACTTTGGAACCGAATCATCGGTTCTGTTGGATGCATATAAAAGCTTTACTTTTTTTAAGAATTTTTCAAACGATTCAAGTTTATTGATGCCATTTTTTTTGCAATTACTAAGAATAGCTTACCTACAATACACATGCGCACATGTCTAGAATGAAGACAGCAAGCAATACTAATCCTACTATATCTAAGTTAAGGTAATTATACTAACAACAGTAACTGGTGGAGATTTATAATATTCTAATTTTTCTTGCTTATAGGCGTGGCTAATAAATGGCTTAGCTGATTTTTCAATGGAAAATTTTTAAAACGAGATTCCGATTTCTTGCATGAGATTTTTAATTTTTGAATAATATTTGCTCACCGAAAGACAGACAGTTGCTTGCGGCATTTTCAGACCACGGAACATATGCTTCCATGTGTTAAAAAACGATAAGAGAAAAAACAAATGTTTAATTACCGATGACAATAGACTTTTAGATATTCTGAAGAACATCAAAGTGTAATTAGATCAAACGTCACCCCCACACCCTTGAAGAGCGCCTGTAGTTTCGTAAGCTGGTGAACAATGCGAGCGAACTACCAAATATAATCTCAATATTTGTTTTCCTAACGTGTAAAACAAACTAAGTCATCCATGATTAATGCAATCGGATGCTTTTTGTGTTATTGTGCCCATCACCGAAGGATACGGTGTACCCATTTCGACAAAACGTTTGCAACGCTCAGAGGAGACCTCAGATGCCTTATAAAGAGTTAATATTCTCGAGCAGTATTAAATTCTTAATCGATTTAAATATATCCGTCTATTCGTCTGTGCAATGCTATAATTTTTCTTGATCGTAAAACTGAAGATATCAGCTTCAAAGTTCGCAAGAATTATTGCACGTAGGGTTGTAGGTCATACTGAAGCTTAGTTGCCTACCATCTGCGTGCCTTTTCCAAATCCTTACTCTAAACAATGCGTGTAAGATTTCGATAGCATATAATATGCAGATGATTGAGTTCAGTGAATTGATTAGAATAAAAAAAAAATTTTGAAATATATTATCTGTTATAGCGATTTTCTACCTCTCCACTTCATCAAGAATATTTACATTTATCGCAATCCGCGATAAAAAAAATAAAAACGTTCCCCAGTTGATAAAAAAAACAAATTAGCAAAACTCATCACAGGAGACTAAAAATAAAAAGAATGTGAAAACACTATAGTGGACTACGGCTATTCACTAAATACCTTACACCAATAACAATGCCGTTCTAAACGTAGTGATCGAAAAAGTGGTCCGTTTCTAACTACTTTCATGTGTTCGTTCTTTGATTAAAACATATCGGTGTACAAAATTTCATCATAATGTCGTAAAAATTGCCACCCGTAAGTCGAACACAAGAAAACAAGACGGACGGACTGACATAGAATAGTGATTCTGAATCTGTCATTATTATAGAAGATAGGTCTATCTCAAGTCCATCTGGGTATTGCATACATTCGCACAAACTGTATATACCCTTGTACCATAAATAGTGGCGAGTAATGTTTAGTTTACGAAATATTTTAGTTTGACTTAACGCTTGTTTCCAGACCACATAACTACTATAAGTGGTAGATATGCCCCACTAGTGTACTGTACTGTACATTGTGCTCAGCTATAAACAACATTTGTTTACCAAATTGGACGTTATTTTATTTTACATAAATGTTTTTTCGCTTGTTATTTAAGTAAAACGAGTTAAACGTAAAATCAATATTTTGATTGAAAAATTTTTCGTATAAATCGATATTTGTTTTAGATGCAATCAAAATTTCCATGTAAGTATTCCACATATATATGTGCGTATGACTGCAAAGATATCATACTATGAGCTGCTCTCACCGCCTGTTTCCGAATGTCATGATGTCCGTGTTATCAGTGCACATGCATGCATGTATGCATGTTTTCCGGCACATTAACATTACATTTTAGTAACAACAATCACTTAAGGGGAAAATATTTATCGAAGAAAAATTTGTATTTGTATTTGCATTCTTCAATTTTCTAAAAAATCGATCTAAAAATTTTACTAAAAATAAAATCGATACAAAAACAAAATTTGAGGACTGTTCATTTGTCACAATGGCATGTGAAGGAGAGAGAAAAACGGACAAGCAAAAACCCCTTTATGCTGTTACTTACGCTTTAAATTACAAATTTTTTCTATAAAAAACGTGAAATTTTATCCTCAAAGAATCGCCATTTCAGTGAAATGATCTGAGAATCCATTAGCTTGCCTCTCTTTTTTGTGCCACAAAAATTTCGCAGGGTTGCTTTGTTTTTGCTTGTTTACTTAATCAATAAATAGAAGCCAAAATTGCACGCTCGCAAGCCTCTAAATGTTTTTCTTTTGCACACTTCCTTCGTTTACTTTTTTTTTTCTCCTTTTTTTTTAACATAATCAATCACTCGGAGGGTGATGCCCCCAAAATCTTGTGATGCGGTTTCAGTCCGAGTAGGACTAAGAAAAGAGAAAAATAGGAAAGTAGCACCCCAGTCGGTAGATGAATCCTTTAGCCTTTAAGCCTCTGTCGACTGAGCCTCCACTGTAGCTACGACCAAAAGAAAAAGAAGTTTCATTATTGTCCTGCCCAATATGGTTTTGCTAGATCTAATACCGGGATATTTTTTTTCGATAAAATAACTGAAAACGCAGATAGAAGGTTTTTCTGCTACAAACCACAGCATATGCCAGCATTGAATCAATTTCATTTTTACCTTAATTTTTTCATATAAAGGCGTGAA
Organism: Glossina pallidipes; assembly: GCA_000688715.1. NCBI lineage: Eukaryota > Metazoa > Arthropoda > Insecta > Diptera > Glossinidae > Glossina > Glossina pallidipes. The sequence continues at coordinate 309,602 of KK499961.1, forward strand.
CGGTGTCTATCACAAATACTTACAATGGTTTTTCTACAATCTACATAATCTTTGAGATAACTCGAGGAACCTTTTTATATGCTCCAACCATTTGAAAAAAAAAAAGAAGAAAAACTCTGAGCATCTGATAGAAAATTTTTTACCAAAAAATATTTGCTTGATATGTCAAGCAACAATAATGTCTCGCACTTTTACAAACCTTTTTCTCGCTTGAGATAAAAGCTGAAACCATATTGCAAGCTACTTATAAATCGGAAAAAGATGCTTAGATTTTGCTTCAAATACAAGGCCTAACGCCGTAAATTAGTTTAGGTCAGGATAATTGTGCCCTTAGGCCAAGACCATCGCGAAAAATAAATGTCATGTTAAATGTAATGCTTACTGTGGTATCGCTTTACCATTTAATTCAACATTTTTCTATTTTGCTTTTATTTTTGCGTCATTTTTGCTTGAATTGAATTTTTAAATTTTTCTACATTTTTTTTTTCAACGGCAGCAATTTTTTGGAAATATTTTGTGTTACTTTTCTTTTGTTGTCATTAAAACCTTTTTCTTAAAAAATTATTCGGAACTATTATTAATATTTATAACAAATTTATGCAAAATTTATATTGATTTATATAACAGTAGAGAGACGCAATTTTATTTTCCATGCATCTATTTTATTTAAAATATATTTAAATAAATAAATTATATGCAACGTAAAAATCATACAGCAAAGTAAATATCTTGATAAGATAATATACCTATTATTTTACAGTAAATAACTGAGTATATAAAATAAAAAATAAAAAAACAATAGTGTGAAAATATAAGAGTTTTTATTATGATTTATGATTAAAAAATTATTATGAAAATATGATTATGATTAAAAAATATAGTTAAATAATTATTATTATTTTAATTTATTTTGACTAAGGAAATAAATTCTAGAAGAAGTAGATTTGTTAAGGATCGGAGCTAAGGTGTGCTACAATGCATGGTGGATTCTTGCAAATGCTTTCATCTTGGATTCATCTTTGGATTTGACGTTGATGGGATATACGGCTGCAACGAGACTAGAATTAACATACGAGTACTGTGGACGTCACTAGTGTCGTGGCTGTGAAAGCTAATATGTGTTGATTATTTCTTGAAACTTCTAGATCTGTATTGGTTAACACCTGAATGAAAATTTTTCAAAACCTGAAAAATTGAAAAAAAAAAAAATACAAAAAATTATGAATTTATCTGAGATCGCAAAAAAACTTCACTTTGTTAATCCACGATTGATGAAATCGATTCATAGAGAACGGCAAGAAGGTTGATGAAAATCATTGTTCGAGGCGGAAATTAAAATAAACGCATATTAATAAATTGACAATCACTTTGTGAAAGTATTCAAGTACGTCTGTCTGTCTACCTGTCGATTGCTATGCCGGTCATGAAGGCTCGTACACCAGAACATTTTGTCACAAGCATGAACTCAATAATAAATTGGTTGGATCGACTCATTCTTACGGCCACTCCTCATACAATGCCCTACTTTCAAAAATGTGCCATATTGATGTGATTCGAAAAATGTTTGTTATTGGCTTACTAAATAGATATGGAAAATTTGTCAGGGATGGGAGCTCCCCAAATACTAATACAAAAATTAAGCTTTTATAGGGAAGCAATATCTAATTTTTGACATTTTATGCCGTAAGTTGCTAAAGTACTGATAAGTTTTTACACTTTGGACTTTAGGTCAATTTTTTTACCTATTAGACGCCTGCTTGTGAAATTTTTTAAAAAGTCATTTTTATAAAATTTAAGTTTTCAACAATTATCCAATCAAATTGAATTCGTAATTTCATGACTTTTATTAAATTCTCAATTGTGGATTGCATTGAATCTAATGCTTATGAAGAGTGTTTAATGTTTATAAAGCTTACCTTACTTTAAAAATAAAAAATTAATGCTACATAAACTGGAAATATGGGAGGATAGGCCTAAAATACAAAAATGTAACGGGACGTGCGTAATAGACATGGGGTTGTGCAGACAATTGCATAGAATGTATAAAGTCTACGTGCACACAAATTATTTTTAAAATATAATTTCTTTTAATTACAACACTATAGTGAGATATGGCCCCCATTGAACACTCTACATCATCTTACTTAATACATTTACTCATATATAACAACTTCCCGACATAAGGTGTTATATGACCAATGGTCGAAAAGGCAGTCCCATCTGAACCATCCTCAATAAAGCTAGCCCTTGGGCCAAAACATGTCGGCGTACTAAATGTCATCAAAATATCTCAAAAATAACACAAGAATACAAAAGGGACAGATGGACAGATGTATGATCACACGTAGGGTGTTTCTGACTGGCTGTTTCTATATCGACTTACTAAACAACGAGTCAATCTGAAGTCTTTCTAAGTATTGCATGCATTCGCACAAACTTAATATGCTCTTGTACCATGAGTGGTGTAGGGTACAAAAAGTCTTTATAATATTTCATTTTCATTTTCATTTATATTCAATTTGCATATATATTTGTTATTCAACTAATGTTTCTACATGAAATACTTGTGTAAATATTTTTTTTTATTTTTTATATAGCTTTTCTATGATTTCAGTTTTACTAATTTTTCAATTAAAACGACACACAACTAAATAATTACAATATTAGCCAATTAACTTTAATCATTATACGATATTAAATATAGATTTGTAGAATATTTATGTACGTGTTTACCATAAGCCAAGCGTGTAATTTGTAAAACTAATTCCCTTCAATCACATGTCACTGTGGTCTTTATGTATTAGTGGTTGATTTTTAACATGAGCTGTTTCCTAAATAGTTAATATAACTGATTTCTTAAATAATCCAATTTATTATGATTTTCTAAAATGTTTTTTTAAAACGCACACACATCTTTTAATTGACATTCTTCTGGAATCTTACCTACTTTGGAATGACTTTGTGCTAGAAGGTGCGAAGCAACAGCGAAAGTCTGACATCTATTATGCAATTACGCACGCGATTATTTTTTACCACTTCCATCCGCTTGAATATTCTACCTGTTGATACTACCTCAGCTTTTCATATTTCCATGTTGTTTCTTTTGTCGCCTTACATTACTGACAACTCAACTTATTGTTCATTCGTACGCCCAAGATTTGTTTGTGATTTACTTCACTTTCGAACATCGTCGAATGAACCCTTTCTCCGAACCGAAGACATCTGCCTTGCTTCCATTACTTCTAGGGCTGTTATAAAGTTCATTTCAAGCTTCTGGTTGCAATCGTTTTAAGTGCTTCTTGCATGATATGACACGATTCTCAGCAGGCACAGAGCACTGGGCTATACTCATAAATCAGTTTTCGAGCATCTTCTTTTCTTTAGCGACAGCCCTAATAAGTAAGTAAGTGAACATTTTTTGCAAAATTTCGGGAACTAAACTACGCCTCCAGTATTAACATGAACACAAACTGTTCTATGCCTAATATGTGATAATTATGGCTCTTATTGACACTGATATGTCAAAATTTTGCGATGTTTAGAACACGAAGAAGGACTTAAGATAGATCTATCTTTTGTTATGACGAACTATTCAGGATTACTTTCTAAATAGATTTAACCTTGTCTGCCCGTCTGTCCATCTGTCCATTTTGTATTCTTGTGTTCAAACTTAATATCACAAATTTTTCAAGTGTTTTGATTCAAGCATGAACGCTACCTAAAATGGTTCAGATCGGATCACATTTTCCATCGCTTCTTATATAATCGATTGAGAGTGTTTTTTGAATGAATATAAGTACTTCCGCCCACCTGTCTGTTTGTCCATGTATTCTTGTATTGAACTTGTCAAAATTTGGTAAATAGACCGGTGGATTACATAAACATAGCTAAAATATATACATTGGAATAGTGCGGTCTATGTGTGTGGTTCTATTGCACATCTTCCTCACCTTATATAATATTGCATATTGGTTTTAATGGGCATATGTCATAAGCTACGATGTGAGATTAACGAAGAAATAAATAATGACGCTTCCTATATAGCCACCAAACTAGCGAGATTGAACATATACACGTACATATATAAAATTTGTTTCGAACGGGTCTGTTCGTTTTTTGTGCTGCTCAAACGTATTTCTTAGTAACGAGAGAGTAAATCCTGTAATGATTCTAAACGTCGGCTTACCCCAAAGCGAAGAAAAGCATGTTAGAATATGTTCCGCAAGTGTTGCCCGAGTAGATAGAAAACGCGCCTAAGAAGTCAATATTCACGGTTTCAAATATCAACTATAATGAATCGGTAAAGCCATAACACTGAGCACACAGACTCACTAGGCTGAAGCCACATCCCTATTTCATTCTCTTTCTTCACTTCTTCTTTTTTTCCGACCGTGATCCTGTTACACGAATACAGAATATCCCCTGAGTGATTGGTTGTTTAAAAAAAAAGGAAGAAGAAGACCGCTAAACATTCATTCATCTTTGATGCTTGAATGTACTTATGATGAAGTTTTCATAAGACTTAAATGCAAGCATGAGAACACTATTGTCGTGTTTTCGATTGAGGAGAAGCAAAATTTCTTTGCCGCAAATTAAGGCTACATGTAGCACATGCAACAAATATCTACTTCACTATGCCTGGGAGAAGCAGAGGAAAGCCAGTCAGCTAAACCGTCAGCAGAGGTAAGGAAAGAAGCGACTTTTTCTTCTATATTTCAAAGGTACCGCATTCAATACACTGGAGATTTGCTTCAATCCGCTATCGGTGAGCTCTTTTGATTGTGTTATGAATTTAATAAAATTGTGTATGCTAAGGTGACATTTAATAAATATTTGCATTATTTTTAAATACTCGTTTCGTTTTACTAAAAAATCGGCAGAGATTTGATTTCTTTCCCAAGAAATCAATCCAATTTAATCATTCTGCTACCTTTTTAGAATGGAGATGAAACTCAAGTGTGCCTTCTGCAGTGGCCGTAAGCCCCGCCGGTCGCACGTCACTTCTCCCCATGTGGAACTACAAAAATTAGAGATCTGGTTCAAGCAGTTCAAGTTTTTCATATAACCACATGAATAGCGGAGTAGCTAAGAGTCGCGACTATTGGCGGTTTCAAATCTCGATGCGGTAGAATGCGCTTTCGTCGTAGGTATAGTGAGTGCTCGGTCGATAAAGGCATAACGCTTACCGGTTGGGTATACACTTACTAGGCAACAACACCTTTCCAATCCCGTTCTATTTCGATCGTCACCGTGTCATACGAAGAGCGGACATCCCCTGAGTCCTGAGTCCCTGGTCCATATTGAAAAGAGATATATTTATATATATATAGGTGAGATATACTCGCTCGTTTGCATGATTTAGCGAGTACTGAAACTAAGACCAATGTGAATAAGGAAAACTTTGATGCGCTTCGCTAGGACGTCTGTGTCTGACAATGTTTCGCGGGAAATGTGCTTCAATTTTTTGCTTAATAGGCATTCAGACAAACATTTTAAAGTATGCTATCCGTTGAAAGTTAAAAAAATCAAATTAACTTTTACGTTTAACAGGATGCATCCGTAACACATACACATAATGGAATTCCTATTATTTCTCATCGATAGATAAGTAATTTTATTGGTAACCTGCAAACGCAGCCGCCATCAAGAATATGTGTTGTGTGTACAATCGATACAACAGCGAACAAGGTAGCTTTCACACACTTATATAGTCTTGCATAGCGAGTAAGTGCACAAACAATGTCTACAACTTTCGAAATCATTTTCCAATAGCTATGCCAGTAAATAAATATGTGTATGTTTTTTTTTTTGATTGTACACTTTCTCCGATTTTTGTACCGTAGAGTACACCCAAGCGAATGCTTATCTCTCATCCACATATAAAGCAATGTTATTATAATCTTTGGTCTAAAATACTGAACAATTTGGTGGCTGCGAAGCATTCGAGTCAGTTTTGTACACTCAACACTAATTTTGAAAATCAACCCCGATTCATTCCTTAATCAACTATGGCTTGACAAACAACATTACTTTGCCAAGAAGAGAAGGAACTTAATCGAGGGGAAAAAAATGGAAATTGAAAATAGTTATCGTCATCAGCTTAGAATCTAGTAAATATATTTATTTAAATTTGTTATATCCACCGCCTTAATTTAGAGAACCCATTTCCCATAGTGAATGGTTGGGTCAGATAACTCCGATTTCACTCCAATTTACTTATAATATTTCGTAGTGGCATTCTTTTCAATTTGTATGGCTTTGTTTGTTTTCTCCGTGACAACAGCAATATATTTTCTTGTGGATTTAAAATTGTGAAAATTGCAAAAACCAGTAATAAATTGCTGTTTGCATATATTCACATCTACCATCGTACATACATACATACATATGGTAATTACAGTTTATCATGATTGTTGTTATTGTGTTTGTTTTTTAATATAATATTATATGTTGTCGGTTTTTGATTTATTGGCTTTTGAGGTTATGATACACGCACGCAAACACACAAAAACACGCACACACAAACGAACCATGTACACCTTTTTTTCGAATACCAAGCAGAAAAAAACAGAAGAAAAATGATAATAAACATCATAGTGTACAGGTGTTAATCGGGGGACGACAACTGAACAAGGGACAGTCGACATGACGTATAAGACAATTGCAAAAAATAAACAACAATAAAGTGAATATGGTTGGTTTTGACCGGTAACATTTGTGTTATGTGTCGCGACAGTCACAACAATGAAGTTCAGGAACCTGAAATTTAATACAAATAATCCTCGATCAGAAAATATTGGAACTTTACATGCTTTACGACCATTCTTTCTGAGCTCGAAAATTTCCTAAATTGACATACACTGTAGTTATAGTGTTAAAATAAGAAATAAAAATTTCTTCAAATTCTTCTCGTGTCAGAAATTTTCTCGTTATCTCGTAAAGCTTTGGCAATTTTGTTTTTTTCAGGGATACTTTTTTTGTGCAATTCTTCTTCATCGTATAAAATATATTTTTCCTTTATTATATTCTCAAAAATCATTTTGTTATAGATATTTATGAAATTTCCGATTTTTTTTTTTCGCGACACTTTCCTCCAGTCCCTGTCAACCGCACGAAAACAGGTTCACATGTACATGCAAGTCGTATTGATGCCAAGATCACTTGTGAGACGACTAGCTAGTAAAATGCTATACATTATTATTATTATCGTTTACTTAGTCCAAAGAAATAAATTCTAGGACTAAAAGTAGTGGGCAACTAAGACCAATGACTCTTCCTTCATCCTTTCTGCCGATCTTTCTTCTTTTAATGCCGATGAGATAGTTAGCTTAGCGGTGTTAATAAAGTCAAATATTTTATTGATATTATGTCCTCCAGGTATTTTCACGATGTTCACAGGGTTAGGTGCTCGGAAAACTAATCTTCGAATATTGGAAAGATTTTGACATTCACAAAATACAGATCTTGGCAACAAACGCCGATTGGTGAATCCATTGATGGCTGGCAATGGTATGCTCAAGTCGGATTCTTGCAAATGTTTTTATCTTGAAGTTGATTGGGTATTTATTTATTTCTTTATTTATTTATTTATTCCACTTATACAGAAATTCAACTAAAACAAGCAACAGTCGAGTTCAAATGACTCTTAAAGTAAATCTTAAATTAATTATTATTAAAAAACTTAGTATAAGTACAATAAAACAAATAAAAGGAAAAAAAGAAAAAAAAGAAAAAGAAAAAAAGCATGTACACAATCAGCACAGAGCCACACCCACAACCGGTACAGAACCTAGTTGCAAATGAACCCCTGAGCCATCGCAAACATGCATACGCTTGGCAACCGATAATAGTTAACAACAATTAATTTTCGGATCATAGTGACTTTGTAGGATTAAGAGCTAGTTTAAGTACGACTTTCGCAAACCTCATGTATTAAGCAATGTTGCTTTAATGGACTTTAAAGTGTCCGATAATGAAAAAAGGTGATAGACATTATTTAGGTTCTTGCAAACAACTCTGAGCGGGTTAAACAGCTCATAATTGTATTTACAATGACTAACCTTAATCAAGGTAAAGTGCCTAGAGAAGCGGTTAGGAACATTAAAACTTATTTCTCCAAGTAATGACGGCGAGTCAATAGCGCCATTTATTAATTTGATTGCGAAGCAAACGCCAAGAACAAATCTACGTTTTTCAAGAGACGGTAAGGACTAAAGAAGCAACCTATTTTCATAGGGGGGAAGAGAAGCAGACGGATCCCAACCCAAATTCCTAAGAGCAAACAACAGGAATTGCTTTTGAATAGATTCAATTGAGTCTACATAGCACCTATATGAAGGAGACCACACAATAGAAGCATACTCAAGTATAGCCCTAACCAAACACGTATACAGCCTCTTGCAAATATACGGATCATTTAGCTCTGTGGACCACCTCTTGATGAAATCAAGAGCGGACCTAGCTTTGCTTATCGAGAACTCAACGTGCAAATTGCAACGTAGAGAGATGGAATCTTATTATGATTGGATGCGAGTAGTGTGGATAGTAGTACTGTCTTGAAGGTGTAAGTTTTTCATATTTAAAAATGCGGTAGCTGGGGATTTGACTACTCGGTCTGCTCACTCGTATCCCAAGAGACCAATATGTCTCGTGGCAATGGTATTCGTGACTTTGTTGATGGCGTTCCAGTTGAAACTTAAGAGGTTAGATATAATTTTTATGACCGACAAACTATCTGTGTTGGTAACAGTTTTAAGTTTCGCTTTTGCCCAGCAAGCTTTGTGGCCTGAAAGTTAGTTGTAGCCTAAGTTGTAAATGTTGAGGCACTTTCGTATAAGTTGTGCTTAGTGACATTTACTAATGCATAGGCAGGGGACAGGTTGTCACTTTTGAAACCGTCTGCAGAAAGATGATGTCAACCGTTATTTTGCAAAGGGTTGATTTTCTCTGCGATTAGTTCTCTGAAGACGAGGTTTGGTGTACATTCTCTTTTGTATGTTGAGAGTGAAATATTGCAAGAGTTAACATTTAAGGCCCGCGGTAATGTAATCCGATTTTGAGAGATGTTTTACAAGAGTTGATTGCGGATGGGTGTAATATATATACAACAGCCTTTTTAAACATAATTGCAAGAATTTTCTTTTTCTATATACATATGCTGTCGCTTGCAATGCACAACACTTTTGCGTTAAAAGCCCCTAAAACAACAGACAAAAGCTTCCATGAAAGTTTCATTGTAGTTCTTTATTAAACGACTTATAATTTAAATCAATTTTTTTTTCCGATTTTTTTATTAAATTTACTAAAGAGAAAGTTATTGATGTTTACTAAAAAGACTCATCTAAATAGAATCATCGTAAATCATTTCTGGAAGCAATTTCTTTTATCGACATGAATTGTTTGGCAATAATTGAATTCTTTATGCGTGCGTACAGATGCTGTTAATGTCATAAGACTAATTTTCTTAAATCGATTCTACTTGAATGAAAGCAATTGCTTTATGTGCTTATTTGCCAATAAAACAATTTCGCAGATGATGTTGTATTGAATTTCAATTCTTCGCGTTTGTATCTACAATAAGATAAAATATATAAATTTCTCTAAAGACGCGAAATTAACTGCTCTCCTTTCACTCAGTAAATTGTCTCATGACATCAATCAATATATCATTAAGTTTATCTTTCATGCTTTCAGGGACGCCAAGCCCTATCCCATTGGTTATGGTGCTTAAGGTGCTTTTTTAGCACAATAGTCGAGTTTTTGATTGAACACACATTTCCAACTAATGGAGTTTGAGCAGTGAAGTTAAGCTGTGAATTCCTACTCATATCCATCAAATAGCGAATACACAAGTTATTGACATAAATGGTCTCGAAGTTTATATTGAAATCTTCACGAAAATGATTTAAATATGCAAACCGTTCTAATCGATATGCACTAACACGCCCGTAGTTAATAAAAAGGCATGAATGATTTTCTCATTACTTTATTTCTTTTTCAATCGTATATATATGTCAAAGAATCCAATCCGTTGACATTATTTTTAACACAAAACACATTTCATGTTGGAAAATGTTGTGTTATTTAGTTTTAGTTTTATACTGAAAAGTGAAGCAAGACTAATAATAACACTTGCACTCAAAATTAGTTGAAAAGTTGTAAGCTTAAGCCCCAGTTAAAGGTTGTAGACAATGCAAATATGAAACAAGGAGAACTCAAAGCAAAAAAAACAATATTAGAATCCATAGCAAAAAACAATTTAAACCTTAGAATGAAGCAAAGTCGACTGTGAAATGCCGTAACTCAGTTCCGAGATCAGGGAGTACGAGAAAATGAATGACCTTTCAAAAAACGGTAAAACCGTTTAGTGCAGAGTTTTTTTTCATAATTTTGCAGAGCATAAAAGACAAAAAATTAAACTTTTACTTTACTGCTTCTATCAAAATGTGATTTTCTATCAATTTTTGTAGACAAAAGTTAGACAACGAAAATTTTTTTCGCGTAACTAATAATTTTATCAAAATTATTAAAATACTTACGAGCGATATGTAAGTTATATGCATGTATACGGGGAATGAAAAGGCATTAGTACACGGACAGACGGACAGATAATTTTAAAATCGGTTTAGAAGATGCTTTTGAAACTACTAATGTCAGCAAATGGTAAGCCTACCTAAAATCCTTCTCGTTGTTGGGTATGGAATAACTCAATACAGCCAAAAGTGAAAAATCCCTAAGAAACTATGTGTTTGTGCACAGATGTGAAGCTCCATATTGTTACAAATTTCTAAAAAGAATCACTTTGTGCACATATACAGACTACTTACTATAAGGTTAGGTATAGCACATATGTGACGGAAGGCCATAACTTGTTCAACAACAACAATGTTTCAACGATGTTGAAAAATCTGAACGGAATTGTGTATATATACATTTTCTATTCATGTGTATATGTTTACTTTTAATTATGTTCGCACATAGGCGAACGTGTGAAAGTCCTTAGCTTAACCTATTTTACTGAAAAATATTACATTATTTGTATGCCTCCCATAGATCCAACGAGCCTGAAGAGCTTAAAAACATAAACAAAACACCATCACTTTATAAGTACGAAATAACATACTGTGAACTTATACGTGGAATTTTATGCATGAAACTATATACTGCAAGTTGTATGTACGTATATCAGGCTACATTTTGTATATTGATTATGTGTAGAATCTTTGTTAAGGGATACGTTACAAGTATTATTTGGTAGTCGGTAGAAGAAAGTAAGTTATTTTTCTAAGGTAGAAGAACTTATGGCTTTTGTAGAATTTTTTCACTTACATTAAAGTGACACTTAAAAGCCTAGAGTAACAAATTTCAATTATTTCATGTTTTTGGTCCCTTTTGTGTTTTCCCGCTCTTTTAAGTTGGCACTAAGCGTACACTATAGCTGTACTATGTATGCTTTTCCTTTGACCGGATAAACTTGAGAAATTTGTGCCTTTCCATTGGTGTGTTTATGCTTACATAACTTTTCATTGATTTAAGTTTTGTATTGAAATTTTAAGTGGACATCACTTTTGTTCCTAGTAGAACATAACAAAAATCTTAAAATCGATATAATCGTAATTGTCATCTTCTTGTCTTTAATATCCGTCATGTCATTGTCGTGCCCATGAAACATCGTTCAAGTTAATCAAATGATGCTGCATGACGGCTGAAGTAACTTTAGAGAGATAGCAGAGTCCGTGAAGCTAATCTAAGAATCCGCTTATCATGTAATGAGTCAAAATTTAGGTATGACAAAGCTAATCGCACACTGGATATCGTGTTTGTACTTAGGTGGAATAAAAACACCCTTTCGCTAAGCAATCCCTGTAATGGCGAAATTGTGTGAATGGACATTCGACTTGCTATCACACCATGTAGTACTTATCGATAAATCTTAAAAGGGTATTCCAAGAAATTATGAGGTTATTGAGGAAATTGGAGTGTGTTTTGAGGATCTCGGCAAATCATTCTATAAAAAAAGGTACCATAATATTAATTGCATCATCTTGTAAGGAGATTAAATCAAAATTTGCGAAAATTTATAGGGTTTTTCTCCTTACTTCTTATTGAAAACCATTCAGAGAGCCTACATACTCGGCATATCAAAGCATTTTTAATTTTGTACTCAAAGCATTCGAAGCATTTTTCTCGTATTTTCTACAATCACTAGAACAAATCGGATGCCATTACTTTTCTATATATAAAAATGAAAAATGAATTTAAAACACGATGAATACTTTTTAATGACGCAGCAAGATTTTATATCTATGTACGGAGAACAGATATCTTGACTTGTTACAATTAAATAAGTAAAATACGAATTAAGGATAAACAATATGGCAATAAATCATCGACAGCACTACACTACCCGTCAAAACAAATAAGAAAATTATATTCGGCCACGATTGACTCTCTGCCATACCGTCGCGGCGATGGACGGGAAGACGGACATGGTTAAATCGAATTAGAATCTGATGGTGATCAAGAATATATTTACTTTACGGGGTTTCTGAAGCTTTCTTATGAATGTTTCACACGTTTTGACCAAATGAATGTACCCTTCATCCTTGGATGTTAGGTAAAAAGACAATAGGAATGATATTTTCGAGTTATCTTATCTTAAAATGAATCTCTCTTTATACGATGGAGAGAGCGTGGCTGACCTTTCCATTCTTGTAGAATATATGTGAAAAATTACATTGTGGGTCGGTTGTAATGAGCAAAAGCCATAGGAAACAGAGGTATTCTCAAATTATGATGAAACGTAAGCGAGTCCTTTGACCGATTTGGTTAACTTTGTGTACCCACCTGCCAATGTTTCCATCGAGTATGAAATCGATGTCGTATTTTCTGCGACCAGGAGAGTGTTGGCTACAGAAAGTCAGACGGACAAGCCTAGATAGAACCAGAATTCAGATTGTATGTACTTTATATGGCCTCTGAAGCCTTGTTCTACTTGTTGCAAACCTTTTGAATAGGCCTCGTTCTCCGATGATGGATAAGAAAAGTTCGGTGGAATTGAAATCCACTCAAGTATTTTCATAAAACCAAAGACCTTCCTCTCATCATTGAAAGCTTCATTTCGATTCATGTGTATGCGAAGCACTTGCAACAATGGCTTAAATACTTTATATATAAAATTTTCTGAATAATGTTTTCTTCACTTCAGGTCGAAAAAGTTGTTTTAATTAACTTTAATTGACATTTTAAGCTGTGAACATGTAATACAACTCATATAAGACAACACCCATTTATTTATACACGTTCAAGAGCTGCAGGAAGTTTTTGGTATAAAGCTATTCACTTTCCAACAAATCAAAAATTGTAAAAGTTTTTTTCTAAATCAAGTAATCCTTTGTTTATGGGGAATTGCTTTGGCAAAGACTTTTCGTGCCGAAGCGCATAAAATGCGTTGTTTCAGACTGAAGCGATTTCATTGTCAAGATATTGATTTAAATTCATAACGAAAAGTATCGATTTTCGATTTTCTAAAATCAACTCGCCTCTGCTTCTGAATGCCGGAAAAGCATCTTTGCTTCGCATCTTAATGTTCAGAGTGCCCTGTAATAAGTTACTCTGAAAGTAAACCTCTCAAGTCGACAGATTTATACTTTGAGTGGCCGCAAGAGTCTTTACGTGGCTATGCAATAAGCAGCCGCAAATATTCAAATGCTGCAGATGCTTTGACACTGATAGCATGCTTTCTCACTAACCCTACTTTACATAAATCATCTCAATTTCACGAAACAGCAGCAACAACAAGATATTTTAATGTTGATATTCATAACGAGACATAAGTATGCGCCACGCATTACATCTTAGAGGCTTTACTTTGTGTTAATTCGTCTGAACAATGCTGATTAAATTACTACGAAACGTCTTAGAACCATCTCATGCCCATTCATTGTTAGAAGTTACATAGCCATATACTTGTAAGTATACGTAAACTGCACAGTTATAAAAACATTGTAAGAAATCATTATTCTAAATACACAAGCGTCTCCATCAATGTAGCAGCAGCCACAGTAATTGCAATTTTGATGATAATACTTGTAATTAAGATTTAATTTTGGCACCAACATCTCCATGATTATCACACTTTGCTCTTTACAAATTCCATAATCACATACCTATGTCGCACGACATCGTAGTCAACTGAAGTTCAATCGATAAGAGGAGCAGTTGGTTGCCTAGTTGTTTCCATTGAACATATCATGAAATGAAATAAGTAAAAACACTATAGGCCCACCATTAAATACCCTACATTGCCTTACATTTGTTCATATAACGACTTTTTAAAATGAATGCTTTATAAAGGAAGTTGTCGAAAACGCGCGCCGATCCGAACCACTTTCAATAGCGTTCGTCCTTGGGCCGAAACATGCCCAGTAAACAAAATTTCATCGTAATTGTTCAAAAATTTACGCTTCTGGCTTTTGTAAACATAAGAAACCAAGATGGACAGGCGGACAGACAAGCTTAGATCGACCCGGAAAGTAATACTGATTCAGTCAAAACAAAAAAATAACAAAAGGTGGATCAATCTCAAGTCGTTCTAGGTGTTGCATACATTCACACAAACTTAGTATACCCTTGCACCCCCTTATATAATAAAATAAAAGGGCATATAAATTTTAAATATTTGTGTGTAGGTATTTTACTTAAAAGAACGAGACAGAATAATAAGAAAAGGTCACGGTATGTATAATAAATAATATGACGTCACACACATAAATTTTAGGGACACAACTGATTCGATAAATATTAGGTTGTGGAAAAAGAAATCCATTATTTTTTCGGTAGATGGCTGCACTGGTAGATTTCTCGTAAAGTAACGATCAAACAATTTCAGATTTATGCTCGTTGGAAAGGTGACATTTCGCCGTAAAAAAAATTCTTTTGTTGTCTTTTGTTTGGTGCATTCAGTTGTGAGTTACAGCGTGTTAAAAATGGAAGTGAACAAAGAGAAAATTCGGTACATTTTACAGTTTTTCTTTGACAAAGGCGAAAACGCAAGCCAGGCGGCTAAAATTGTGAATGGTCTTTACGGTTCTGATACTGTAATAGCCAATTATGTGCAATTTTGGTTTCGTAGATTCCGTTCAGTAACTTTTGATGTTAAAC
Source organism: Glossina pallidipes (assembly GCA_000688715.1). NCBI lineage: Eukaryota > Metazoa > Arthropoda > Insecta > Diptera > Glossinidae > Glossina > Glossina pallidipes. Next base: position 324,764 of record KK499961.1, read on the forward strand.
ATGCACCTCGCACAGGTAGGCCGGTCGTCGAAAATGTCGATAAAATCGGAGAAATGATCGAAGTTGACCGGCATGTTAGCCAGGATCTAAAAATCGACCATAAAACAGTTTTAAACCATTTACACAAAGCTGGATTCAAAAAGAAGCTCGATGTTTGGATGCCACACCAATTAACAGAAAAAAACATGATGGATCGAGTTTCCATCTGCGAAGCCTTGGCCAAACGGAATGGAGATGAGAAATGGATCGCATACGATAACCCTATGCGAAAACGATCGTGGTCAAAGAGCGGTGAAGCACCTGAAATTGGCCAACAGGAGAGGTGTCGTGTTCCATCAGGACAACGCTAGGCCACATACATCTGCAGTGACTCGCCAGAAACTTCGGGAGCTTGGTTGGGAAGTTTTAATGCATCCACCATACAGTCCGGACGTGGCACCAAGTGATTATCATCTTTTTCTTGCATTTCAAAATTTCTTTAATGATAAAAAATTGGAATCTAGGGAGGATTGTGAAAATCGACTACTAGAGTTTTTTGCAAATAGAGACCAGGACTTCTATGAGAGAGGCATTTTGAAGTTACCTTTAAAATGGCAACAAATCATACAACAAAATGGTGCATATTTGACCCAAACCTGACAATCCGAAGCATGTTAAATAAAGTCCTGAAGTTCATATAAAAATAATGGATTTCTTTTTCCCCAACCTAATATCTTATCGAACAACTTAATTGCTTGGAAATAAAAATCAAACATTTTAGTTCAACAAGACTATAGTCATTAAATAAGAGCATATACGAAATATAGTTTGTCCAAGCACTGATATGAGTACATAAATGCATACACTTTTCTTTGGTTTAAATACTTAGCAATGTATAGACTAATATTTCTATACATGGTATGTAAATGCAGACAGAACCAAAAAAGGAACTGAAGCGACAAAAAGGCAAATTTTTATATCCCATAACACTTATGGTAAAATTACATTAAATTTGTGAAGATGCATACAGTATCCAAAAGGCCTTAAGATGGACACAATTGATTGGAGAAACCATAGTTTCACGTCTCTACTTCAATAGGATCTGCTCAAAAGCAATCCATGCTCTTTGCCCTTCTCCGTCTGTTTATCGGCCCATCTGTCCGTCTGCCCAACAGCGCAGTTTCTGTAGTGAACCTTGTCCGGTTCGCAAAAACGAAAAAATCGCTCACAAATTTACGAAAGAATTTCGAGACGGCGTAAGCTTTTCAATGGTCACGCCTACCCGCTTATGCGACCGACACAGTGAACACGCTTATGCAACGAACACCGAAGACACTATATACCTAAAAACTTCACTACTGCTTTCAGTCACCATTTTGAGAAGTTTATGAGCCTTTTGTCTTCAGAAGTTTATGAGTCTTTTTGATAATAAAACTCCGGGAGATTTATTGTGAAGCTAGTAAGAAAATTATATTCAGCTCTAGTCGAATTTTGTGTACTCGCCATTTTTCTCTTAAAAACATTTTGCAAATAAAGGAGAAGTGAATATTGGATGGGTGGGGAGGTTTTTTTTACATTTTTCTACAGCCACTGTAGAATCCTACATAGAATAGATTTGGTATACCCTACACCACTTGCGGTAGAGGGTGTATTAACTTAACTTAGAGGCTTGAAACTAGACTAACTAAAAAGTTTTCAAAATGGACTCACCTTTTATTATACCGATCGATTGAAAATTATTGTCCGAATTAATCTAAGCCTGTCTGTCCGTCTGATGTCTATCCATGTAAATTTGTGTTCAAGCTACAGGTCGCAATTTTTGCGATATTTCGATTAAATTTGGTACAGTGACGTGTTTTGGCCAAAGGGCGAACGCTATTGAAAATAGTTCACATCACTTTTTCGATCACTCCCCGCCCTATTCTTAAAAGTGGTTATATGCAGAAAAATTGCATTTTTCAAAATTTCTCGGCGAAAGTAGTCAAGTGGCAGTATTTCGGTGTTCTAAATTGGTATGAAAACTTTGGACCAGCTAGGACAGAACGCCCTCGCATATACCGAAAACTGAAGTTCATACGACAAACAGTTATAATTTTCAATGCTTCACGATGAATATTATATCACTATAGTAATTTAGCACAAAAAAATTAACTCTGTCAAATTTGGATCTTCTCAGCCTACTTTTTGGATTCTACCTTAACAAGGATTTTCACGAAAATTAATCCTTTGTAGAGCAGAAAAGTCTACATTTTAACAAGTGGTGATGGAAATCGACCCATAATATGATACTAATTTCATACAAAATTGAACTCTACAAAATTTGGACCATTTCGGCCTATTTTTTGGATCCCGCCCTTTGTAAGAATTAAATTTGCAGTACATTATGTTGGGTTTTAGGCCGCTTCCCCGGCAATGCACATCCATTTCTCTGCAACTCTACAAAATTTGGACCATCTACGTCTAATTTTTGGATCCTGCCCTATATAAGGATTAAACTTGCAGTACATTATGATGCGTTTTGGGGCCGCTTCCCCGGAAACGCAAATACACATGAAAAATGCGTCTTTAAAAATAAAAATTGTGTTAGACAATGTGATGTAGGGTATTGAATGCCCGGCTTGGTCCGATTATAATGTTCTTAGTTGTTTTTTTTTAATCTCTTTTTCAAATGCTTTATATTAATCAATACTGAGGATAGGAATTATTTCTAAAAGTGAATCGAATTCGACTTTTAATTCATTTAAGCTGAATATCGGGTGTGCTCTGTAACGGACCCACTTTGTTCTTTATAGTTTTTCAAAAAAAAATTATGCTTTCTTTTTGAAAATTTTAAGGAAAAGATTTAATATCGATTTTCAGTGAAATTTCAGGTAAACCTCAGAAATTGTTTACAAGTGACTTTTCGAATGCAATCGCAATCTTAACAATAGTGAATTTCTAGTGAAGACAGTTGGCCGCATTCACATATCTATTGTGTAAGAAAACTAATTGATATTCATCGTTGGTTGCATTAAACCAAGGAATCGAAACATGTGAAATAAGTGAAGCAATTAATTTTGAAATTTCGCAAAAGAGATGCAATCATCTATGCGTGATTGTGTGTATGTGTCTCTGCATTTGCAAGAATATCTTTGTATTTGTACAGGTTTATAAGGAATTAATTATGAGAATTTCAAGAAATTTATCAATGCTTGTTATTGGTTAGATACAGGGGGCACACATTCATATTCATATATATAAATATATATATCTTTGCAAACTGACATTCATTTGGTTTTTTTTTTTTTGTTTTTTGTAACTAATATATAAAACCATGTTTATATTATTGCATTGATTAAAATCACAAAAAATTTAATTACAATAAAATTGAGCTAATAAAGTGAAACGTAGGAGACAACAACTGCAACAGTTTTCTTATACTAACCAGCACTGCTTCAATTAAGATTTCAAAAAGTATTTTAGAATTTTTTTTTTATATTTGGATTCGCAATCTATTCGTGGAGATACAAGTAAATTTGAGCTAGGAATCTATGATCCCAATATCGGATTTTCCAACCTATCGTTGAATCACAGTATGGGATGAGAAAAATGTTAAGCGCAATTGTTGCGCTTTCGTAGAACTGCAACTGTTAGGTGTAGTCTTCACTAATCAGATTTGAATCGAAGTTCCAACGAAAAATTTCAAAATTTTTCATTGAATTATCTCGAAAATTTAAGTGCCATTTCAAAATAGAATACTCCGTCGATTACCTTGGGACATTTTGAATGAATCAAAACCCTTCCAGGCAGACTTTTTAATAGTTTACCCCACAAATAAGTGGTAAATTTTATTAAGTAAATTTGTGCAGAATATTTAATGATCGGCCTATGTCCGGCTATAAAGCTTTTTCTTTTTATACCTTGCACCAGTTGTGCTACAAGGGTAGATTTGGTTTGTGCGAATGTAGGCAACCCTCAGAATGACTTGAGATAAATCCACTTTTCATAATACCGACCCAAGCTTGCCTATACCGTACTGGCCGTCTGAGGACCATCCATTTATTCTTGTGATCAACCTTTAGGTCGCAATTGTCGGCCTATTTTGATAAAATTGGATATACTGACGTGCTTTGTTCGAAACATGATTGTTATTTAAAACAATTCGGATCGGAGCACTTTTCCGACCACTGTCTTATTTTGAAAACTCGCGTTCACCCGTAGCTCACTATTATATTTTCACTTGTTCTTTAAAACAATTTTTTAAAACAATTTTGCAAATATATTGGACCGTACTTTCAAAAAATATTTCACGTACCGTTCTAGGCAAATAATTGCGACCCGTAACGCTGCCAGGCGAGAAAATCAGAGAAAAAACTACTATTAATCTGGTTAATATATTTGGCATCAATTTTTCTCAATATATGCCCTATACAAGTGAAAAAATGATCACAATACTTGCAAGCACCTAATAATTTCGTAATTTTAACTTTCTTCAAAGATATTTTCCAAAAAGACTTTGTATAGAGTGTTTTGGAGATAGAACACTACATTCGACCGCGACCGAGTGTTTTTGACCCAACAAAGCTTAATAACACTGATCAATAATGTGCCGACTTTGTATGGTCTCCGAAGTTTCTCCCTGCTATTGCACACGATTTGACAAAATGAATACACCCCTCATACTTCGATGATGGGTATAAAAATCGGAAACAACATCAAACATTTTTGACATATGATATAAAGTTGTAATTTGAACATAAAAATACATGGACTGACGGACAAATAAGCTTAGAAAGCTTGAAAAATGTTTCATTTCATTTTCTGAAGCAATCGCAATAACAAGAAATGGATCTATCTTAAGTCTGTCTGGGTGTACCACAAGTAATGTAGAGTATAAAAATATAGGAATTTTTGTATCCTCTACATTTATTGCTTTTCGAATACTTATTTATACAAAGGAATTCTAGTCCTTGTTTATCGTTTTCTTCTTTTCATAAGGTATTGAAGTAAATTTCAATTTCGAAATAAATGGAAGGCATACGTAGAATTTCACCTAGCATTGCTTCAAAATGCTTTTATGCATTATTGAGAATAAATAAGAAAACATAGATCCCCTACTGTAAATTTGTAAGTAATCTTCGGTGAACGACTTGCGAAAAAAAATGAAATTCTTCTTTTTCCCTTTTTTCAAAATTTATTTACACCAATCGACATTAACACAGTCTAGTTATATACATTCACGCTCATATATCCTTGGAAAAGTATTTATTACATAATAAAAAAAAAAAAAAACAAAAAATAATAATAATAATAATAATACGAATAAAACTTTATGTTAAATAATAGTTTCATCTCGCTTTTCAAGACCGTACCGTAAGCGTAAAAATCAGCAACAATTAAGGCGACAATTATGAGTCATGTTGAGGCAAAAGCTCGTTTATCAATGTCAAGAATTACATATATAATAAACGACACCTCCATAACGCAAAGGATAAAGTGTGTATGTAAAACCGTTGTGTTGTGTGTGTACTGGAACAATTGTATGTATGTTAACTATGCAAGTTATGTAACAACAAGCATTGCAACATGCGTTTGCAATTTTCCTTTTGCTTTATGCTGCTTTTGCAACACCAACACTAACCCCATTAATTTAAAACGAATGTTGTGCAAAGTTTTTATGGTTTATTCTCATTGGTGCAATATGCTTAAGTATTCGTAGGCTTTATATCTTCCTGCGTACGCGCGGCTTTATGTGACGGTGACTAATTTATAAATGTAATTAATTTCACAACCGGTAATTTATATCAAGCATTCAAACAAAACTTTCATTTGTGTTACGCATATATACAATGCCTCACAGTTGCCACCACAGTTTCCTTCTGCACGCGACCGACTTTATTATTAACTTTGTAAAAAAAAAAAAAGAAAATTAAACAAAAAAAATTCTCTGTGCGATAATACATTTCCCCATTTGTAGAATTGTTGTTAACATGGCATTTACATACAATTTGTTGAATGTAGATAATTAGGTGTACGTGGAATTGTATCAACATTAAAAATTTTCCAACACTAATCTCACTAGTTACTATTCCTTATCAGCATAAACTAAGTCTGTTAGGAACTTGTGTTGAACACAAGAAAATAAGACGGACGGACAAAAAGTCATTCTGAATGAATCTGTATAATAAAAGATACGTCCTGCTCAACGCTTGCTTAGTGTTGCAAAGGGTCTGCGCCAAATCAGTCTACCCTGGACCACAAGCGGTTTATAGGATATAAAAACTGAAAAGTTCTGATTGAAAGCCGTTCCGAATATTTATTTTCCCTTCAACGGAAATAAGTCAATTTTTGGCTGCTTAATAAATTTTCAAATATCTTTACGCTGTAGCTTCCTCCCTTCAACTCACTTAAACGTTGAATACTGCTTTCTCTACTTCATATAAATCTCTATTGAAGTTTCGTAATTAAATTGTGGTTAAATATTAACTTGAACTTGTTTTGAAATAATATCGCTGTCAAATCGCAACCAAATATCAAAACATAACTGACGTTGTAAGAATTCGTCTATTGATAATGATAATGACGATTAAGAACTGAAAATCGCATTAGAACCAACAACAAGTTTCTGTTATGAAATAAGAAACTTAGAAAAGTTACAAAAGTTTTTACACTTAATGCGCCATGATATTCTCTGATACTTTGTCTAAGATATATTTTGTGCAGATGTTGGAGTTTGTGTATACATCAGCAACGAACGCTGTTTCCATTTTCCCAGTCAACGACTTTTTCGGCGACTTAGTATTACTGAGTGTAATATATGTGCATAGTGCATTTCCTTTGTTGAGAGGGGGAGAAAGCAATGTTTAACTTAGTTTTAAACAATGATAGGAATATATGGCTTTTTTGTCAATTATTGCGTAGGAAGGGGTAGAAGTATTGGATACCTAATGAAAAAAATCAAAACATTCTTTGGCTTGAAAAATAACTATAACCTGCGATTTGTGTTACTCTTGTCAGATTAAATTACGTAATCATCTAAATTGCTTCATGAACAGCAAACCTCTAATAACTTTTTCCCTCTTCCCCTATGAGTCCAATTACGTAGATTCAAACTTAATCTACAATTTCGAAACAAGCTATAGGTTTTCTAGTACTAGGGGGACTTTACAGCAACGCATGAAAGACCAAAGTCATGGGTATCCACCTGAGTAGCTAAGAACCGCGACTGCCAACTCAACTTTCGCGGGCTCAAATCGCAAGTGCGGTAGACCTTTCTTTGGTCGAGCACTCACTCTCAATTCGGTAAAGACATAACATTTATCGATTGGTCCCAAACCCACTAGACTGCGATCACAGCCTCCCTATTTCTTTCTTCCTTTCTCTTTCCTCACTTCGTTACGTGAACGAGGGTCATCTCCTGAGTGACTGATCTTATTTGTAAAAAATACAAATGCCAGCAGCCAGATGACCACGCACGCTATTCAAAGCAATGCCTAATTGATCTAAGGCCTGTGTGCTCTTTCTGAAGTGTCCCCTGAACATAACCTATCATTCCCCGCCCAGTAGATATGTGAATTAATTTAAATAGTATCTTACATCCATTAATTTTCCTTATCTTTCTTCTGTTGCTGCGATTATACCATTGGCTTCTTGGGTTCGTTGTTTCCTTGCCCACGTTTGAGTGGATATAGCGGTAGTGAACTTTTTTGTAACATGACCAGCCACTTAAGGAATATCGCCCATTCGTATAAGACGACGACTGTCACTGAAGAAGTACGGAAAGAGAAAAAGATAGATGGATGACCGCGGTCAGGTATGTGTGTGCCCCTCCACGAGATAAGTGCTATGTGTTTGCCGACTGAGCACACGCTGTAGTTAAGACCAAAGTAGTCTCTGCCATACTGACATTTGGACTCAAAAACATTGACTTCGTAGTCACGGTTCTTACCCACTCGGCTTCTCAGGCTGATATGTTAAACTATAGGCAAGACAAGATGTACAATAACAGGCAAAGTACTGGACAATAATTATTAGAGAAATTCGTGCTCAAGGCATAAAAAATCAATGTTTTTTTCAATAGCATCTCGAAACTTGCGGCATTAAGTTCTTAAATCTTAGAACAAATTATAGAAATTTTTTCTTTTGCTATCCTGCTTCGAGTTCCTTCTCCTTGCCCTCCTTTCATTTTTTGTGAATTTTCTAATGAAGTGATGCAAACTAGTAAATGCTGCAAATGTAGTTCTGGATATGAGTTATTTGTACGAACTTGGTATGGTGGAAAGAAATGTTGAAAAATTGAATGCATTAATGACTGAAAAGAATCTTGAATGCTTGCCGCGTAAAGCAATTCGATAAAATTGCCTTTTTCCAAACTCATCATTGAAGCATATCAGATTTATCCGTCTATTTGCAACGCACATAACAAAGTAATTAAAATTCTCATAAATTATACGAACTCTGTGTCAGATTCGCACACTATTCTAAGGTAAACTAATCGAATTTGAAAGTTGATGTGCTTCGCTATCAAATGCGAAGAAAATAAGCAACACTTGACAGAAGGAATTATTTCACGAATTAGTACAACTCTTGGCCACAGAAAACACATCTGTCAGATGAGATATTCATTAGATTTTCTAACTTCGCTCAATAAAGAATATAACCTTCTTTTACGATTTTTTTAAATAGCAAACGTACCGCACAATGTCTACTCAACTCTGATTAGTGTTTCACAATTTCGAATAACTCGTCAGTTATTCTTGACTTAAGTATTCAAGTTTGCCAAATGAAAGCACAAATTTTGTTTATTCCTTCTTCCTGGAAACGTTTTTCGTGTTTGCTTGCACATGTAGGCCTACATTTCTAAATTTCATGTAGGTATTTGATGAGTTTTTTTTTTTTTTCATAAGACACATCTACATTTCACTTGGTTACATTTCGAATGGTTAGGTTCTCAACTCACGTATATAGCAAAATGTGAGTGAGTGATTGTTATCAAAATGGTACGTAAACACGTTTAATAACACAGCACTGTTCTTTTCGACTACTGTCCATAATTGGTATTCCTGCCATCATTCATTAATGTAAGCGTCTGTTACTCTTTTACTTTTTCAAATTGAATTTATTAAGCAAACACATTCACTAAATGAAGTTATCCCCATCAAATTTGTGTTTTGCACAAAGAATCGAATTTTGCAAATTTTTCTCTGAAACTTTCTATCTGCCGGGTCGGTTTAACCCAACGACATAGGAAGACAACATCACTCATCGTCACCGAGGAGGTCTACTCCACGAGCATCAGATATGAACATACCTTAACCAACCCCCCTCCCACCTCACCCCCTCCCTTCACCAACTCCTCCATTCATTTTTAAAGACGACGCTTATCTCAAAACTCTCCATAAAACGGTGCAGCAAAACCACTTCGAAATGAGACCCCAGAGAAAGCATTGTATAGGTTTGGGAGAAAAATCACAACGGAGACTCAGGGTGGACTTGCAAACGGAGTAAATTGTACGATTAGCACATTAAATCCATGGTAGCCCACAGATAATGAGACCAGCATAGAATTAAAAAAACATTTTGAGCATATTACAGCAACAGCAAGACTACACAGAAAGAGATGTGGAAACTCCGCGTAAGTTGAGCTAATAGTTAAATTTATCTGACAAAAATTGATTATAACCCGCCTTTAGAAAAGTAGGTGCAGTCTAGCGCATTGAGAATCGCTTGAAAAGAAATAACCCGAGCGTATGTAAACGAGGCGCATTATATGTGTAATGCATGCGTATGCTTCGTGTATATGGTAGTCTTACACCGAATGAAGGTATCCTGCGTATGTCAAGTCTACGGCCGAAAGGACGAGACTGGCGTATTTTTTAGTAGTACACACAAATACGATGTAAATCAATATGGGAACGGAGTTTCATCAAACACTGAGTTTCTTCGACAAAACTCGTACTAAAGTGAAGAAATAAAGCATTTTACAGAGTTAAAAAAGGGCTTCAAAAACTTTCACACATTAGTAAAATAATTTGAATGTTAGTAAAATAAATACTATATATAGTGAAAACGTTATAGTGATTCATGGTCCACCATTAGATCGCTCTACTTAATGCAACTATTTATATAACGACTTTTCAAGATAAGACGTTATATTGGCCGTGGTCGAAAATGCACTCCGGTCTAAACAATTTTCACTAGCTTTCGTCCTTGAAGTCGCAACAGGTCAGTGTATCAAAATTCATCAAAAAATCAAGACGGACAAACGGACACACAAGCTTAGGTCGACTCAGAAACTTAGGATCTGAAGTCGCCAGTATAATGAAAGATAGGTGTATCTTAAATCCTTCTGGGTAGTGCAAACATCCGCACAAACCTAATGTACCCGTGTACCCTAAGTTGTGTATAAAAATAGTGAAATTAATTTCAGTTTCTTTACACAAAATTATAATTACATGGAGAGAGTTTTTAATTTACTTCACCTAAACTTATAACTTTCTTACTCCTAACCTTAAAAAAAACTATTCTCGTTAAATTTATTATAGAAACAGGTAACATACATATGTTCACCACAAGAGACAGAAAAGCGAAACTTTCTCTTCTACATGTCGAAATCTTGCGACGTTCTTTTCATATTTTGTTAAAATTTAAAATTTCCTTTTTTCCCTAACTACTTGTACATTTCCTAACCGCTAAACATAACAACAAAAGTTTGTAAAAAGTGTAAAACTTTAAAATTTTACATATTTTATGCATTTTTTTAAGTGCTCTTTACTGCTATTTTCGCTTTCTTTAATATTTCTTTGTTAAGTCTTAGTTGCTTATACACCGAATTCTCTTTTTACACGATTTTTTTTTACACGAAATTTTATTTGCCACTAGTTAAGAAGAAAAAGATTCTCTTTTTACACGAAATTTGATTTCACGCCATTTACGAAGAAAAAGATTCTCTTTTTACACGAATTGTTTTTACGCGAAATTTGATTTAATACCAGTTAAGCGGAAAAATCCTCTTTCTACACGAATTCTTTGTACACGAAATTTGATTTCACGCCATTTACGAAGAAAAAGGTACTCTTTCTACACGAAATCGTTTTACACGAAATTTTATTTAATACCAGTTAAGAGGAAAAATCCTCTTTCTACACGAATTCTTTTTACACGAAATTTGATTTAACACCAGTCAAGAAGAAAAAGATTCTCATTTTACACGAATTGTTTTGTTTTAACACGAATTTAATTTTTCCGGTAAAATTGTGCCCATTATATGCGCATATGAGTGCGATTCCCCTAATTATGCACAGACTAGTGTAATGTAAAGATGTGGATCGTAGCTGAATAATATTAGGATGGGCATTCTCACTCCACTTTTAAAGAGGCTTGTGAAGGATCATTCTAAGTGCATTCGGCTAGCTATTCGGCTTCAAAACGCCAGATCTTACAGCTGCTTTATTCTTCTAAAATGCATCAACTAGAAGCGTCAGTAACTAACACTTAGCGAATGAAAAGCTGTATCCGATTATGTGACAAAGAATGATTTTTTCTTTAACTTAGTAATTTCTACCTAAGTTTATGAATAAAACTATTTAATGCTCTGATCAGCATAATTACGAATGAGGCGTTCAGCGTCAAATTGCATTCTTTGCTTTTGTTTATAATTTGGTTATTTAAGTAATGCAACTTGAAGCGCGTGTGTTTTATTTTGTTTGTTTTTATTTTATCATAATTTTTTTGTTTACAATTTTGGTTTGTCACAGACTTAGTCACAGACGCATATCTGCAATGATATGCAGTCACACTATAGTAAAGACGTAATATATTTTTTACACAATTCGCTTTGATTTTTCAAAGTAAAATTTTTGTTTTATAATATATTTAATGCATTGAAATGTGTGTAAGCACGAAACAAGTTCTTAAGAGAATTCTTATAAGAATGTTTTCATTTTGCTTATTGTACTCTTCAATTACTTTTTTAGGTCTGAAACCAATTTACTATCTTTCCACTAAGCCGATATCTTCTTTTTTTAGTCCTTTTTTTAGAGCGTATCTGTCGCGTAAAAAGAGATTTGTTTGTACTTAATTTTTAAAAAACAAGTATTTTCCATCCCTCTTGGTTTCGCGATATTTATGTACAATATTTCCGAGAACGACAATGTTTCACGTTGACTGGCCAATACATACATGGGATGAAGTAAAATCAACAAGACGATAATAAAAATGCCAGCGCTGACAAGTTTTAAAAGCTTCCCAGTCATTAATATTTTCTTCAATCCCTCTAAAAGAAAAGCTTTCGCATTTTTCTATGAGATGGAAGCTAATTAGCTAATAGCAACTATTTCGTTGCTGGAGTTTACCAATAGCAGGATGACATTCAACGAACTTAATTATTATTCTTAACATGTTACTAAAGTATATTAAATGAAGCATGGGGAACAAAGCCAATATTATGATGCACAATATACTTGAATGTTTAGAATCCCATCATGTTAGTGGCTTCAGCGAAATAGTACGTGCACTGAACACTGCCCCTTACACCTCAAGTCATCTCTTCGATGTCCCCAGATCTTTGAGAAATAGCGAAAAAGTAGTTACTTAGTCAGCTTAACCCTTTCGCTACCAATCGTCACATATACGTGACGCCTGGACATAATATTTCTGTAGCGGACGTCTTTAGGCAATTCACATATTCAAAGGGCAAATAAAACAAAAGACTCTTGTGAAACGCCCATATTTCATAAAAACTATCTAATCCCATTATTGTCAGTAATGTGACTCCAATCTATCCTAATCTGTTCCAATTTATGCCATATAGTCACGACAAAAACCTTGGGCTATTGTGGATGTTTTCTGCAGAAAATCCTGGTATATTGACTATTGAGCTTAGTTTCGCGCGCATGATTCACAAAAATGATCACCATACGAATCAACTTATATTATAATAATTGGGTAAATAAACTTTTACCTTAAAACTTGCCGAGCTGCTTTGCTAGCTTCAAGTGAAAAATCTACGACTATTGCAGACATTTCCCAAATGTTATGGCATTCCATCAGTGCCCTGCCTACGCTATATTAATTTTGAACCTGACTGTTATATTCTGACGTCATTGCAATGCCAAATCGCAATATTTGCCAGGCAGGAACAACAGAATTGAATAATTGAAATACTGGCGCAATCATTATTATAGTAAAGTTCAAATATTGCCCAGAAAACGGGCACATCTGCCATCACTTATATATGTAGCAGTTTTTTATATAATACAATGAGAAACGGAGGCCATTAAATGATTTGGTTCTTCTTCTTTTATTTTGAATTAATAAGGTTGCCGCCACAATTCCCTTGGTGATTGCAGCATGAATATTACAGTAATCCTGCGCGATTGTGAGCAGGAAAATTGTAAAAGAGTTAGTTACAAAAAAGAAGAAAAAAGGCAAAAAAAGATTTACTTAAAAAAAAAAATCTTTTACTCGTCTGCAAATTTTAATAGATTGCAGAAAAATAGATGACAAGGATTCTTGTACTTCTTCTTCAACGATCAGCGAGATAATTCGCTACTTTGTACAGAAAAAGTCAGTAAGAGGCGTTAATTACGGGTCTTTTGCTTCTTTAGTTAAAAAAAAAAGAAGAGAAGTCTTACCAGGCGACTGTCATAGGTAGTACATTAGGGTGAATATTTGGAAGGAAAATACATGATAATATATACCGTAAAATATATAATGACAATAATAGTTACAACGATACAGACGATATCAACAATAATAACATTCATATCTATAGTAAATCTAAGAATTGATTATATATTGATTATCATTATTTAAGAACTATCGTTGATGTAATTTCAACAAGTTTGCAACAATAGCGCAAGATGAGTCTTTTCCATCATGACGGTTTTCCCCATTCGCATATTTATTTGTTTTATTGTACGCTTCAACATGCTCACAGAATTCCTGCCAAAAGAGTGGATTACGTCTAGGTTCGAAAATGCTTTTGAAACTGTTATAAATCAATATGCACTCGTTGCATATAATCTCAGCTTTAGCATTGAAAATGTCTTCTTCTTCAGCTGTTAAATTCCAGTACTTTAAATTGCCTCTATATTTTTGCAAAACTCGTATGGTATTAACGCATTCTGGATTACGCAACAGCATTAGTTTATTCAACTGAAGTTCTTTATACTCCGTAAGGATCTCCAAACAGCAATCGACATCAGCACTTTTTAGGCCCAAGCAATCTTTTATATCTTGCGTCAACTGCACTAATCTATGTTCATGAAATAAATAATCTTCTTCTTCTTCTTCAATCACTGATTCAAAAAATGGTTCTAAAATTGATTGTTCATCAACTGCTGCTGATGATGGAGGACTCATGACAACTCGATTTTGTACTTCTTCTTCGCTACGTTCTTTTGCGATCGTCGTTATTTCGCGTACATCTGCTGGATTATCTTCTGTGCTTGTAGCTTCATCCACAAAGTTATTAATCGGCGTTTGAACAGATTTGTCTTCATTGGCCCTACTGGCCGTAAGCGTATCCGCCGTAATGTGACTCAACGTATTCAAAGTGCCAAGGAAGAGTTTAGGTGCTATGTTCTCTCCATTTAACGCGGCCTCTATTTGTTCAACAGCTTCGCGAAACGATTTACGCTTCATGGTTTTCACTGTCACGAACTTCTCTTTGCATTGCAGATATGGGTACAAATCTGTCACCCTCATATATCCGATATTACCAGCGCCGTAAAAGTATACAACGTACTTTTTCTTCTCGTAATTTGTAATCTGCGCTGGCCAAGCTGGATAGCCCTTCATTTTAGCGAAAACAAAATCGCCCTGATTAAAATGTTTGCTCTCTTCAGCCATTAATATTTCTCTGTCTTTGCAAGAAAAAAATATACATGTACAAATTTTTTCAAAATGACGTCAGCAATTTATTTTAAAGAAGAACTGAAAAAAAATCCTTTTGCTTTGACACTTGTATCAAATCAATTAAATGAATCATAAAATGAAAATATTAAACAAATACGCCAATCAACGGTAAGACAACTAAAGCGCTGAACACAAAGAATGCATTTGCATCGTGCCAGTATTTTTTTCTTTTTTGTGATTTTTACGCGACACTAAAACGCCAACTGTATGTTCAACTACTCATAAACAAGAATAATGAAAACATTAGGCGCATGAGCTACAATGCAAGCGCCTTCATTGTGTTTGGTGCTGAATTTGCTTACAAAATAATCGAAAATGGGTAGTTTTATCTTAGTCTCGCACACACTGACAAAATTCCCATGTAGTTATATTTCGTCAAATAAACAGGGCGGTTATCAAGTAGCTGAAAGTTAACTTTCAGTTTTATTTTCAGCCGTTTTTGTCAAACAGCTAAGCACAATAGCGAAAGCTAAATTCTTCATACAGAGTTGTAAAATTCAGGCACAACCTTTCGCTTAACTACTATTACATATACTTTTTCCGCTGTTTATAAATGAAAATGTAATGTAAAAAAAATTGTTGTTTATTGCAGCCTTAGATCCTCAACACGTTTTCGCACCTTAAGCTTCTTTTATTGTTAAGTTATGTGCTTTTCGGAAACAATAGGTTATTTGACAGCACTTCTATCGCTTATCAGAAAGCTAGTTTTATAAGTTACTGCTTAGTTCGTCCACTGTTAAGAACCAAATAATAAATTTAGTGAATTGAATAGGATGACGAAATTGCGATCAGAGTTCTGCGCTTATAAGTACTAGTTGGAAGCAAATAACGAAAGTACTGCGGTACTGCAAGCGTGTCGCTCGGCCGATTTGGCCTATTTTCAACACCAATATGCGTGCAAGAACTTCGAAGGTTTCTGCCAAGTAAGTCGATGGTTTCATTTTGGAGCCAGGAGAATGTTTACAATAGATTTCATGCAGACAGACAGACGAACATACTTAAATCGATCGAGAATTTAATGCCGCTCAAGGCTATATATATATACTTTGCATGGTCTCTGATAAATCCTTGCGGGGGGGTTAGCAAACGAGCAACTTTAAAAGACGTTTGGAGCGCATAGCCAGTGCCCAAGAACTTGAACGCTTGCAAGGGCAGTTGGAAGCTTCTTTGGAATCAAAACTGTTTCACGCGCGTCGTTTGTTGGAAATGGAGAGCAGAGTACGCAAAAAAGCAGAGGATAAGCGCGATGAAATGTAGCGAAAAATAAAAAATAAAAGGAAAGAGTCGAAAGGCCCCCTTTTAAAAGAAAGATTTCGAAGTAAAATTAATTCACTTGGCGGCTTTTATCCGCTTTATTCATAACTTAATCGGGCGATGATTCCTTGGACGCATATCCTTCACGTGGTTGCTATAAGTAAAATCCCATCCCTTAATAATAATTATTTTCAGTATCTGGGAAATAAAAGATTACGTTGAAGCGCAGCAAATATTTTATCAGGGGGGCGAAAATTGCCGGATGTAGAAAGCACCGGTGCTAACATGAAAGTGGATGTATCGCCCGAAGGCCACGTTGAGAGTATTATAGGAGTTGTACCAGCACAAGCACAACTTCTCAACAAGATATATGTACACAACAAAAAGCAGTATTTAGTCGGGCCACATCACCACCAATAACTTCAGTAACTACAAATACAAGTTACAATGCTGAAACACTCAAATCAATTGTTAAGCATCAATTGTCAAAAAAGAAGACATTTTGACATGATCGACCTTTGTTGCCGTGACTGTCCAGTCCTTGTCTCATTGATAGCCACCAACCAATCTAGCAATTTCTTGCATTCGACGTATTCCTATCAATGATCTATTCTGCTCATTATGTCTCGGCAGTGTCTCCAATGATTCCAGCTTTAATTGCCCATTGTGTACATGAAATACAATCGCGTGCCTCGCTCCAAGCGTGAAGAAAAAGGTCTCCAAAGAACGTTTTCTAAAAAGCAAAAGAACACCCTATCTGTGTACATGTACACGTACATGTTTATGTGCATGTTGTCTGTGGATGCATTAAAGATTTTCTACGCTCTTTGAGTGAACCTTTGGTACCCAATAGTTTGTGGAAAAATTTTTATAAGGCCCTACTGAATACATTTGAAGAAGATATAGTCAGGGATCTGACGCATGCAGTTAATAGTTTGCCGTATCCCAATCAGGAGATCTTGGCATTTCTAATTTTAAGTTTTCAGTGCGTGGACGATTCCACCGAAGTTTTAATGAAGAATTTGGCATTTGTATTTACACCTCTTATAGTTGAGAATACCCCAGTTTCTTCATGGTGTACAAATATGTTCAACCTATTAAAAATACCCAAAGAACATTGGTTTTCTTTGTGGGACTTTAAAAACACAAAGAGAGATTTCTTAAAACCCTACAAGCTTGTTGCAGCCACAAAGCCGCAACAATATAGAAAGAATATAGGGCGCACTCTCTACATGCAACCCTGTTAAAATCTATCTTAAAGAAATGTAAATGTTTTGAATGCAAAAAATTGATTGCGTTTTATTTAAAGACAAATTTTTTTTATTGATTTATTTAATGAAGTGTACAGCTTAGTATTTTCGACTGTGCCTAGGATTTTTCTATGTACGTTTGCTTAAAATTTCCAAATGAATTTAAAAGATCAAAGGTAGGTTAACTTTTTTTTCAACTTACAGAAGTATTTAACACTCGAAACTGCAGTTGGGAATTTTGATGTGCAATAAAATTATTAATGAATGAATTCTCTAAAAAAAAGACGAAATTGTAACAAAAAACTTCCAAAAAAGCCAAACTCACCAAACGTTAACGTATAATGTTTTTCCATTGCAACTGTTACAGGTGTTACAGGTAACATGGGCTAGACCAGGCAGGAAGTTGTTTTGCTATAAACACGCAATTTCATTTTTATCTATTTCCGAAAAACTTTTCAACCTGCTATAGTGGACACAAGTAAATAGTTCGCCTTTTCAACACACATAAGAGCATCTGTTGTTCCTGTGGTGTGTGCGATTTGTAAACAGTGTAGTGTCTCCCATACTTGCACTCATCTTTATGAAAATAATGTAATAATATTTTGATATACAACAACAAGTAAGTCGTTCAAAAAATATATTAATTCGTTAGATGTAACGTCGGAAAATGCGCTCCCAATTTGGAAGCTCTTCAACTTTCAATCAATCCAATTCCCATTTTGGTTCCAGTTCTTTATAAAGAAAACAGTTATTTTACAATATAATTGTAACGCGGTATCGGCCAGCGAGGCAAGGAAAAACAATTCAGTTTAAACGCAGCGAGCCACTGAAAAACTTTTTTATCTGTGTAAATTCATTAATGGAGGGTGTGTTGCACTTATCCCCGGGAATGTATATATATATATATATATATATATATATATATATATATATATATATATATATCTGACAAATAACAAGAGAATAGTAAAAATTCGATGACATTGCGGCTTCTGTATCGTGGTTAAGAAAATATATGCTTACTATTCATGGAAAAAAATGAAAATTTATTGCAAATGAAAAAAGACTGCATACGGAAGGAATTTGTCATTTACTTATAATAAGAAAGTGTGTAAGTGAAGTAGTTTTAAGTGCAGTTTTTAAATAGATTAAGCTCTACAATTATATTCTTTCTTAAAATAAAAGCTCTACGCCCGTTTGCGTTCGCGTGTGATTATCTCGTCGCCGCAATGATGACGATTCTCGTACCAAGTGATATATTATATCTATTATAAATTATATATAGCGTTTTGTTTACTTATGTCCCGATGGACAAATTTAAAATTCGTAAAATGCAAATGCAATGGTGATTGCGATTAAAACACGAATTTAATCTAATGCTTCTGCGACGTTTTGTTTTGGTTTAACGAGCTTTTCAAATTTTACTTAAATAACACGAATTGTTAAGCTTTGTGTTTGCTTTGTGTTTAGTTTAGCTAAATACTTGGGAAGTAATCGGTAAACATAAAGAATAAAAAATGTACATTAAAACTCTCACTATTTAATAAATGCAAATAATATATAATAGAAGCATATAATCATGACATCTTATGAGTCGCGGCCAATACAACAAAAACGCCAAAATTTGTTTTTTGTAAATATTTTGTTTTTATTTTTTTGTTTCGACTCAACTGTTTGCAGGCAAACAATTTCGTAAGAAATTTATTTTGTTTTCAACTCACAGCTGTTTTCCTTATAAATGCAACTCTAAACAATCTATGCTAACTGAGGACTACCTAACTAATGCCAAACGTAAGGTCTTTTGGCTTAGTGTGGCAAGTATGGGAGACTGTATTTGACAGCTGTTGTGTCTACGTGATTCCAAAAAAACCGATAGTCATCAATGCTGAACGGTATCACATAAGCGATGCGCAACAAACCGGAAAACGAAAACATATGCTGGCTTTCAGATACGTGATTACCTCTCGGCATATTTCAAAACTCAAAAAGTAAGAGCAAATAAAAGTCCTACGTGAAGAAATTTGTTGAAAATGCGTCCGTGAGCCGAGACAATGTCTTTATGAAAAATATTTTTACTGTTTTTTTCGGTAAATCATGTCAGCCCAGGAATTTTTGTATTCTACTCTTAAAATTTGTCGAGATTAAAATGTCTCTTCCTTCGGGATTATTAATTAATGTTTTATAATAAAATTATTAACGAAATGTTCCTAAAGTGGTTTAGTCGCCTCTTCTGCCTCTTTTTGCCGTAACTCAGAAACATAAATAAATTTGGAATATCTACAAAATAGCGCTCAGAATCAATTTTGATATACTGCGTAGGACGTCTTTTCAATTTGGAAAATAATTGGAATGCACAGACGCTTCTATACATAATAAATGCTTTACCAGCGTGAGCAGCTGGGCTGAGTTTAGTTATTTCCACCTCTTAAAATCATGGCGCCATCTTCAAGACGAGAAATCGGTTTTCAAAGTTTCTTCTTGATTTTTATATTTTCCCTTTTTATACCCTACACCGCTGTTTCTACAAGGATGTATTAAGTTTGTGCGGATGTACGCAACACCCGGAAGGATTTGAGATAGCATCACCTTTCATTACGCCGATCGATTTGGAATCATTTTGTGAATTTGTCAAGTTTGTCTGTCCGTCTAATCGTCTTATTTTCTCTTGTTCAATCTGCGGGTCGCAAATTTTTGAAATATTTTACTGAAATTTAGTACACAGGTGTGTTTTAACTAATCCTTATATGCCTATTGTTGCCAATTGCCTACATTTCAGTTTTACTTAACTTTAAACGTAATTTGATAAAAAAATGTAAATAAAAAACTTTAAAATTGGCAAAAATATTCATTTAACATTAAAAAAAAAAAAAACTATGAAAAGGCTGCTATCTAAAAAGGGATAGGAGATTTTAAACACACTATATAGATCTACAACGCCATACTTTTAAGGCTTCAAAAGGTTCGGATCGGACCACTTTTTCGAGCTTGTGTCATATAACGCATTATTTTTAAAAGCCATGTACTGTAGGGTGGTGTAGGGTGTTTAATGGTGATCCGTCACCCGCTATAGTCCTTTCCCTCGTTTCGTGCGAACAATGGTTACGCAACTTAAAGGAATTTCTATGTATTTTTATACAGTTTCTTTATATCTGTTTTTTTTATTTATTTATTTATTTATTTGTTTTTTTTTTTGTATTTTTATGTTCCCCTTGCAAACTTTTATTCTGAGCACTTGTAGCAAACAAGAAAGCAATATAAATTTAATGTAGAAACGTTGGGCAACAACTTGGACTTTTCCGCTTTTCTTTTATTTGCTAATGTTATTTTATAATTTATTACTTTCTGTTGCGTCAATAAAAGACATCTTTTGTTTTAAACGATGCAGAACAATTTCCGGTGTGTTGCTTTGTAATATTAAATTTATGTAACAGGAAATCGTCGACTTTAAGGAGTCATTAGTACCGGAAAACAGGTACAGGGGTAGAGGAGAATTTTTTGCTGATTTGCGCTCTTATGCTCATCGTACCATAGTATATAGACGATTAGTTAAATTAGTTACTTAAATTAGTTACTTTTTGACGCACGATAAAGTCATAAATTATTAATTGCTAAGCCTTGTTGGGTTTAACTGCATTGGTGATAGATAATTTATTCAAAACGAGTGATATTTAGTGTTAGTTAATTAATTTAATCTTGGAGAGAGAATTGCTCAGGTCATTTGTGGTAATTGGATTGATGGAGCACATATCGGTTAATCTTCTGCCGCTTGTCTCCAACCTTCTCAAGAATTTCCCCATTGCAAATTTGACATTGATAAATAAGAAAATTGTGACCGAATCTTTTATACCCATCACCGTTATCCTAAAAAAGACAAAGGACTAAATGAATTAAATTTTCATGTTCTAAAATGTAGAGCGACTGATTTTTTCTATTTTCAAAATAAAAGTTTTTGTCGTATGGGCATGTGGGCTTTGTAGGTGTGCCCTTTGAGGAGTGTGTCTTCAACCGACCTAAGATGAGTAGAGTCGTTTTACTTCTGACACGAAGTTGGTTTACCCTACATGCCCCTTCGCTTGTAAAACGCACGACCCAATACCCATCACTGACTTTAGAGAGTATTCTTAATCAGATTATCATTTGATTTCGAAATCCCCATTTGTAGGTCCATTAATTTATTTTTTAATCTCATATTCTTCTTACCATTCGAAGCCAGATTTGAGAAAGTAATCTGCATTTCGGCAGTTTTTCTCTATTGATGGGCGCAGAGCGGTGTTGGAAACGAGCGCGTTTCGATTAAAACAAAATATAAATCCTTAGGTCCACGGTAAAAATTAGTCTGAGTCTTCAAGCAATTAATAATAAGGAACTTTGAGGAAGTCAGTGCGGAAGCGGTTCGACTACAAACATATCAAACAAAAGTGAAAAACTGTAACTGAGTTTTAAGAGATACTGAAGAAAAACTTTGCTCTACAATTTCCTAGAATCCTTTAAAAGATTATTGTAAAAAAATATTCCATCAATTAATATGGAGACCAAGGATCAAAGGTTCGCCACTTGGCAAATATAATCTTCTTTTTTACTTCTTTATTGCATTTTTTTATCCATTACCGAAGGATGAGGGATATCACCCAAAACGACGCCTGTGCATATTCTTGATCAGTATCAAATTCTTAAGCGCTTTAATCATTTCCGTCTGCCCATCTGTCTAATGTCTCCGGTGAACTTTCTCTTGGTCGGAAAAATGAATCGGTTGACGTCAAGCTTGAAAGAAATATTGGAGCTTCTTGCTCGCAAGTTGGTATTAAAAGCGCGGTTGAAAGACATGCCTGAGAAAATCTTTGTTCTCCAAAAGAAAAAAAGTAGTCTAGTCACAAAGTGAAGTAGGCAAACCTACGAGTGATGTTAAAGTATCTGCGCAAAAATCGGCCATGCCTACATATATGTATCAAAATTTCATCTTCATAAAGTCCTGAAAACCCCACAAAGCATATATACGCTTGACCAGTGTGAAACTCGGAAAGCACCTATGCATGTCCGTTTGTTTGTCTATCCATCTGTCCTTCCACCCATTTTCTAAGATCATTACAAAACTTCTGGTCGTTTTAAAAAATGAAGATATCACCTACAAATTTGCAAAAAGATTTTGAAACCAAACCACTCAAGGAGCATGTCTTCCAACCAAAACCAAAAACTGAAAATGCTTTTACTTTCTGTGTGTTTTGCTTCTTATTCATAAATTGCAACAAATACGCGATACAAATTTCGACTTCTATTCTACAAAAGTAGAAAAAATCAGCCACGCCCATCCAATTTAATAGAATATGAAAATTAATTTCTTCCTTTTTTTAAATCTTTTTTAGGTTAACGGTGATGGGACGGACGAATTTAATTTTCTTACTTGTTTTTTATTCTCACTTTTTATTGTCAGTTATCGTATTTACGGAGAACTAAGTAGTCCTCTTCTTTCTAATTCAATTTTTATTTACTTACATGCCCATTGTATATAGCATTGCGGCAATAATATTGATGCTGCTTATTTGCATAACAATACTTTTGCATTTTTCTTTGTGCTTTCATTACATATCCTGGAAAAGTCTTCCTGTTACAATGCATGGAAAGGACCGACACACACACATATATGAACTTTAGCATTTGTATGCAAGTATTTTATGATAATTCTGTTTAAATATATATTAAACTGATGTTTTCTTTCCTCTACACTTGCCAGCGGCAATTCGTCCTGAATACAGTAAAGCAAATTTTTTTTATAACATAGATATAAATATACCAGGAAATGTTATCTTTGCTTGCATAAGTTTATAAACGTTTTATTATACGACTTCAAAACATGATTTGAACACTTGTACATCTATGAAAAAAACATATATCATATCTTTTATTACACCGATCATCAAAGAATGAGGAATATATTCGGTTTGTCAAACCGTTTGTAACGCCCAGAAGACATCATCACGAAGTCTTCAGCAGCATTAAATTCTGTATTGATTTAGGTATGTCCGTGTGTCTGCTTGTGTAATGTCTGCTGTTAACTTTCTCCGTATCACCGCAAAAATGAAACTATCGCAAAAACATTGAAAATTCTTGCACGTTGATTGGTCTTGTAAATGGGCCAAATCGGTCGAACGGCGCGTCTACAGTTCTACGTAAACTGGGAACATCTATGTTTTTGAAAAGGAATGAAAAATTGGTTTTTTGCACATTACTCATAAACTGTAGCAGATAGATATGCGAAAATTTAAACGTATGTTCTATGGACAGTGTTGTAGTAGCTACATAAATATGGAACAAATTGTCCCCGCCTGCCTAATGTTATAGTGTATCAAAATTTTATTTTTTTGTTGATGACTTTATAGCGTGCAGAAAAAGGTTTGAAAAACCTCTCAAAGTATATAAATTCTTGGCCAGTTTCAAATTCGTAGTGCACCTAAGTGTGTATGTCTGTCCATCTGTCCATTTGTCCAACTTTGTAGTATCTGTCTTAAGCGTTTTTCTGGTAGTGAAGAGGATGTCGCTTACTGATGTGCAAAAGAATTTAGAAGCTTCTCAAAGGATGTACGTGCGACGCCAAACACACCTATGCCGCCAAAAACTATTATTTTGAAAGTAGAAAAGATGAGGCGCACCAACTCCACATTAGAGATCAAGAAGATTAGTTTTTTCCCTTTTTGCCTTGTTTAGCATAACGGTGATGGGTATAAAAGATTCGGTCATGACCGGATCTTCTTATTTATTTAAGCTTTAATTTGTATTGCCGATCAATAATCTTATTAGATAATCGAAGAACATGAAATGGAAAAAGATTCGATAAATTCAATTCAATGCAAAGGCCTAAAGTTGTGGATACCGTTTTGCACCGTTATAGCAAAATTTAATTGCAAGAAATTAAATGGACTTCTGTAAGAACAAGTTGGAAAACAATTAACTTAATGAAATTGCAAAGTTCTAATTGCACGACCTTTTAATTTGCACAAAGAAAGTATGACATCTTTGTTGAAATTTGTATAATTGAACTCTCATTTCGATTGCGCAAATGTATGTAAATAAGTAGAAAGTGCCGCATAGAATTAACAGCAAGCAAGCAATTACAATCAAAAAATTCATTTAAAAATACATTTCCTTCTTTGACAAAGCATTTTATGCAAGCATCGTTTCTAACATTTCCGAGAAACATATAAAACCGATGCAAGCGCGTTTATTACTAGCACTGGGTTGTTTAACACTAGATTTATGGACATTGTGCATATACACCCAACTCTTTTTTTACACGACGCGGTCCTTAGAAAATCGTACAAAAAAAATCGTGTAAAAAAATATATGCGACATACAGTAAATTTGGGCATATGTTCCAGAGCTTCTAAATTTTTGCCCAAAAGAAAGAAGAATAGTAAGAAAAATAGTAATGAAATCCATACTTATACATATTTATAAAGTAAAACAATTCATTTTCATCAAAAAAAAAAAAAAATGAAAATAAATACATAGGGAAAATTCGGCGCATAAGTGCAACATATAAAAATTGAAATTGAAATTAAGGATTAAATATTACGAACTGGGCAAAACCTGATGCCATTGGTAAATATGTCAGATATGTCTGGCACATCCGTCGAGCTTAATTCAAATGAGGAAATCATCTGAGATTACTAAGTCTCACTAACACATGTGTGAACATAAACCGACCGACATCTGATCCCGGTATTCCCTTAATTTTATTTTTTTGCTGTAAACATAAGCAAGCATGTAAGACACTGTAAGAATCGTTCGTAATGAAAAAAAAAAAGAATTCGTGTAAAAAAGTGCACATATTTTTACTGATGAACCGTGTTATTTGAAAATTGGGCAGAAAAATAATGTGTAAAAAAAGGGTTGGGTGTAGATAGTTTTAGGAAAATTTGTCAATTTGACGGGTAACTTTTGTAGATCGTCCTAGTCGCAAAAATGAAGGTAGCTGAGCTGAAGCGCTGAAATTTGGCCCAAACATTTCTTGATCAATTACGAATTCAAGGTTGGACGATGTTTACATACATGCCTATGGTTGATTAAAAACCGAGGCCAAGTATCGAAAAAACACCGACATTCTTTTTCATATTTTCGTCTATAACTATTGGTCCCGTGAAAATATATCCGAAAGTCTCTTCGCCAAAATTACCTGCATATTTAGTTCAAAAATGTTCTCAATCGGGTTTCTAACGCATCCACAATTAAAGATAAAATTTTAATTCCAATGTATTTCCAGCTTATTCTACCCAAGTAAATTAGTATCAGAATCTTATCGTTAATTGCGGCCATATTAATAAACCAATCAGGACCCTTTTCACACTGACTATCACCTGGATCACAGGTCTTCAGAAATATATTCACAGGAATGAAACTTATAAAGGAAAATATGAAAAAAATCTCGATATTTATAAAAAGTTGTTTCACTTTCTTTAATATTCCTGGCGTGCATGTAAACAGGCCACACCTATTTTTTAAAGTCACATATTAAATCGATGAAGGAATATTTGTGCCAAATTTCAACTTCTTATCGTAATTCTTGTGACTGGATAGGTTTAAAATCTCGAAAACTAGATCATGTAGACAAAAGCTTCTTTCGCATAAATAACAAGTAAGAAAGTTGTATTCGGCTGAGGTCGAATCTCGCGTACCCACCACTACGTTTTTCGCATTCTACTTTCCAAGTTCTTTTATTTGATACCCATATCGCTGATATTATTAGGAAAAAATTAATCGCGGTGTCTACCATATTCATTTTAAAATTGACCCATTTTTGGGCTGATAACACACCTTCATTTAAGGATTGTACAAAATAGTTTTAAACTTTCGGTCTTGTTTGGCTCATGATAAATAAGTATAAAACCTCAAAAAAGTGAAAAAAATAAAATTTAATCACTTGTAACTTTGGGAGGGCATGACCAATTGGTTCCATTTTTGGATCTAAAGAGTAAAGTGTTTCGTAAAGTAGATGTGGAAAATTTCAGACTTCTAACTTTTATAATTTCGGAGTAACGAATAAAAATCCATAAATTTTCGTTAAGAAAAAACGGAGTTGCGTTCAGTTTATGCTCCACTGCGAGCTTTTGCTTTAACCAATTTGGCCCATTTTCAATACCAACCTGCGCGCGGAAACTTCCAATGTTTCTACTAAATTTAAAGTCGATATCTTAATTTTTGCGATCAGGAGAATGCCAACTACAAACACCAGACAGACGTACAGACATGGATAAATCAACTCGGAATTTCACGCTGATCAACAATATATATACTTTATAGGGCCTATAAAGCTTACTTTTGCATGTTACATACATTGTGGGAAAAAACAAAATGAGTATAACCCCATCTTACAGTGGTGGGTATAAAAATCAACATAAACATTATTTTTAAGCTTGCAAAGTCCAGAATGCTCATATTGACCCGCTCGGTAGTTCTAGTGTTAAATTTTGAAAATGTCATCTCTTCAAGTTAACTCACACGTTACAACAATAAATTAAAAATTATATACTTTGCCTCTTGATTGTTAACGCACGGATGCTCACACCCTCAGCGCTTCATACTCTTAAGTAAATATTTACATTGAAGGGACGAAATAATATATCTCGGCTCTTCATCGATTGCGATATTAAATATTTCCTTCCTTTATGTAAAATACAAAAATACATAACATAACTTTTCCATATACCATTCCATTGAAAAAACAACATTCACTTGATAAGCAAAAAAAAAAAAAAAAAAAAAAAAAAAAAAAGAAAAACAGAGAAACATAAAAATTAAAATTGTGTTGCTTTTTACAAGCGATGACAGCATCGGATGTTATGGCGACACGACATTATCATTATAAAATAAAATTTATTTCAATAATAGGAACGAGAAAACATAAAATAATGGAAAATTTAAAAACAATAAAAGTAAAACATGATAATTAAACAAAAGCATGTAAACGTTATATTACATGAATTCAATACAAAAAATTGTTGCATGTATTTCGAGCGGAAATCAGTAATAATTGTTTTACTATTATATTCCTCATTACAGATGGCTTAGATTGGTGAGACACTTGTGGTCGTCCCCCTTCCACCTATTAAAGCATGAGGTTTGGAAGAGAATGTTCAACTAGCACTGATTCGCGTAGCACAAGTTCAATGCATTTAAGAGGATTAACTGACTAAAACTTATGCATGCACTGCTTTAGTGAGGAAATTTGGAATTGATTTTAAATAAACTTCTTTAAAATAGCTTCTGTCTTCTAAACAAACTAATTTTGAAATTCCATTCACAACACACATAGATTCGCAAAATGAATATGAAAACTTTGAGATTAAAAGTGCTTAAGCTTACAGATCTATTTATACCCTACACCACTTTTGGTACAAGCGTATAATAAGATAGCGCGCTATGTATGCAACACCCAAAAGGACTTCAGGTAGACCCATCAGAAATTGATTTTAAATCGATCTAAGCTTGTCAGTCCGTCTGTCTGTCGGTCTGATTTTCTTCATTCAATCTACGGATCGTAAGTTTTAAGATATTTTAATGAAATTTCGTAAACCGACATGTTTCGACCCAAGCACGAAGGCTATTGAAAATTATTCGGATCGGGCCACATTTTTGAGCACCTCCCACGTAAAGCCTTATTTTGAAAAATCTTTGCTCCAATATGCGTTTAAAGCAATGATGATGTAGGCCATTTAACAGAGGGCCGTTGGCCCACTATAACGTTTTTACTTGTTTAGATTGAATTCGTACCAATGGTTTGTGACCTTAAAAAGATTGCTTACAAAGAAATTATTTACAGAAACCTATTTGCAGATCCTAGAGATTTTGTCTTTGACAACATTGTAATCTATTAAAATCGCACAGATTTGATCGACCTTTTTCCTCGTTTGTCAAGATTCAACTAATCTGTCTTTAGGGAATCCTTTGTTTATAAGACTTTCGAAAAGTTGTTACCAATTTTTTTTGGTAATACAATTTTCCGGGAATTGTTGTTCATCTTTTCGTCAAATATCAAACGGCCTTGCTTTGCGACACTGTGTGGGTTTCGTAACAATGTACTGGAGCTGGTGCAATTTCGAATGCGTATTCGATTCGACGGCCATTATCGGTATTACCGTTTTGTTCGTGGCTTTCCTCAACTCGGACATTGTCGAATCGAAAAAATTGTTTCACCCGAGAGATAAATAACATAAACTATCGGGCGCTATTCGCTTACACACAATTGTACTTGCAATCGCTTAAAAAATGAAAACAAGGTAAAGTTCGCTGCTTAATTTGTGGCGACTACGTCATTATATACACGTCAATGAATTTTTATATATTTGCTTGAGTATCCAAGACTCGACGAATCCGTATGCTGTACAGTCGGTATCTGTTTTGAGGTTTATTAGTTAATCTCTGCAGCTTTCAGGAAATTAAGTACACATTTCATTAAACCGGAAGACTACCGTAGCAGTAGACTAAAGACTTTTTCTACCAATTTTTTTAGGATAGAGGAAACGAGGTAATAGAAAAATGGTATTGGAAACTGGAATTACTAAGCGCATATATTAAAAAATGTGAAAAAACAGAAAAACATGGATAAGCATAACCATTCACATAAGGAGCTCTATGCCATGCAATGCATTTCGCAAAAATTTGAATTTAAAAAAAGAATTTTTTTAACCTTTTTATGCATAGCGTGTAGACCATCACTTCTTTTTGTTGTATAAATTAATGTTTTGTCATATAAATCAATAAAAATAAATTGATTTCCTATAAAATCTCCCCTCCGCAATCTTTCGCATATGCAAGTCGTATGTGTATCTTCAAAAGGCAGATTAAATGCAATCAATTTCAAAAGCAATATTTCTCGCATGCAATATGTTAGAAATATCCCGGTAATAGTTGACGAAAGAGCAATATATACAAATTGATTTAGTATTAATTTTAAATTGCGCGACTACCAATCAAATACCCATCTAAACATAGATAAACCAATGATTTATAAAAATAATATTTTTGTGCGATGCTCACTGCTGTCACAATTTGTTGATAAAATTACTATTTCAAAGCTTTTGCTAGGCGCTCTTGATAATATTATCATTCTGATGATTTCATCGGACTAATTGCTTTGCCATAAGCTCTTAATTGCTATCGTGGTTATTGTAATTCGAACGACTCACTAGTGGATACTTTTTAACTTTGTGGTTTTAATCTCTTCGTTTAATCGCTTGAACCTTTATCGAAATGAACACAAATTTTGGTATATGCACTCGTTGTCATCACGGTATTTTATAATTTTTGCATCATTATCAGCGATGAAATTTTTAGAAATTTTGGCATTTAGATGCACGAGTATTAGGATTAAATTTTCATTTTGCAAACAATCCTTTTTTATACCCATCACTGAAGCATGAGGATTATATTCATTTTTTCAAAACGTTTGCAACCGTCCAGAAGGAATCTTCAGAGATCTTAGACAATATGTATGTATTTTTGATTAGCATAAAATTCTGATCCGATTTACGCATCTCCGTCTGTCCGTCGATGTAATGTCTGTTGTAAACATTCTCCTGGCCGTGAGAATGAAGCTATCGACTTCAGCTTTGGCAGAAACATTATATGTATGGTTGCATGCAAATCGCCTACCATACTACGTAAAGTGGGAACACCTTTGTTTTTCAAAAGTATGAAAAAATGGGTCCTTTGCTTAATACTCATAAATTGCAGCAGATAAATTTACAAACATTTGAACGTATATTCTGCGAGCAATTCTGTAGTACCTCTCCAAAAATGGAAAAATCGGTCAAGACTCCTCAATTCTATAGTCTGTCATAATTTAATGTATTTTTCAAAACTTTTACAATGCACATAAAGTGTGTACCTTTTTGGCCAATTCTAAATGCGGAATGCATTTAAACATGTCCGTGCGTTCATCTGTCCATCTGTCAGTTTGCGGTACAGTGTAGTAGTTGTGTTAAAAATTCTCTCGTCCGCAAATATAGAGACACTGCCTACACTTGCAAAAGAATTTGAAAATATCCCAAGGTGTTCGAAGACACGTCTACAACGCCCACAACTGTGAACGCCTTTGGTTTCCGTGTATTTGGCTTGATATTCGCAAAGTACATCACATACAACACATAAATTTCCACTTTTATTCCAAAAGTAGGAAAAATCAATCACGCCCACCCAATATTAGAAATGAAAATTTAGTTGTTTTCCTTTTTTTAGGATCACGATGTTGTGTGTAAAAGATTCAGTCACAACCGAATATAATTTTCTTAGCTGTTTAACTATATGACAGACGTCGACATTACGCATCTGTTCTAACTTCTCACTACACCCAAATATCACATTTGTATGCTTTCTACGCAAAGTATACATAAAGCCTAGAATGGACAACGGCATCGCACTTACATAGGTGAGTTAAAATTTCATTTTTATACAGATGTTACTATGAAAGATATTCTTGATATATTCTTGATCAACGCCAAAGTCTCAATTGATTTAAGCCCGTCCGTCAGCCTATGCAACGTTTATCGTAAACACACTCCCCTGGTCGCAAAAATGTAGCAATTGGCCTCAAATTTGACGGAAACATTGGACTCAAAGTCAGGGGACTAAACGGACACACACGTTTGATAATACAGATGTGAAACTACAAAATTATTTTGGAGGAGGAACCAGCTTTTTAATATGAGTATCGAGGAGGTACCCTAGAATACACGAATAGTTGTTGATGAAAGAAGAGTTTGATTTGAGAACTGGTTCGTTTAACATCGTCAAGATAGTTAGTTCAGATGATGGTAATAGCAGATGGGTAAGAAGCAACTGGTTACGAGTCTGCCATGAAGACTCGGATAATTGATAAACCAAGCATGACTACATACATATATTTAAGATGGTAAATGGTAAGTGTAGAAGCGCCGTACACATAGGTCATAAGGTCATAAACGCATATCGATTTGTTAAGAAATGCATATATAGGAGGTTTTCATTATTGTAGCAATAAAGTAAGTGACCATAGATGTTGATAACGTATATCGCAAGCAAGGCATGTCTCTTTTAATAGTAACGTGACTAGCATATAGAAGAAGTTAAAAATGAGCAAAATCTAACCAATAAGGACCATAGCACAAAGCCGGCGATCCACTGCAGGCATTATGCCGTTTATTAATACAATTTTTCTTTTCAAATGTACATAAATATGTACATTCTTACAAGCTTTCCGGAAATTTTTAAACTAAATCTGGACCAACTTATCAATGCCCTTGTCATATATATACATATATATATATATATATATATATATATACATATGTATATATATATATGTGTATATATATATATACTTACTATGTATATATATATATATACATATGTATCTTCGCGAGACTCGTCATATATATATATATATGTATATACTTACTATATATATATATAAAAATATATATATATATATATATACATATGTATCTTTGCGAGACGAGTAACTGTCATGAAGAACTGTATCCCCGTTTACGCTGGCAAGCACTTATTGAGACCCTTTGCCTTTTTCGGTATATTTGTATTTAACTATGAGCTAAGAGTTAGATATGAATACAATTCAATTTCATTTTGCAAGGAGAAAGCAATATTTAATATAAGAAACCTATAACAGCTGCTTGTTGTTACTACAATTTTATTACCCTTTTGGGATTATTTGTAATCTAATTATTATGATAAGGCATTGTAAAGGGAAATGTTTGTAACCTTTTATGTGCACTTACTCGCAACTGTTACCGCACACTAACAACAGCATGCCGATAATTAATTGTGCACAATTTAATTATATCAATTCACAAGAGATCTTTTGCACTTGCATTTTATCTACAAAATGTTCCAATCAAGTTAACATTATTACTACCATTCAATTTAATTATATTATATTAACAGCAAACACTTTGTTTATTGTAAAAAAATTGTTATTACACTATTTCTATCAAACAACAATGTGACATATAGGCGACGAAAGCATTTAAAGTGAAACAAACGAATGTTGTTTGCCTCTTATTTGGTTCGAATCGCTTGAAATAGAAGCAACATCTGCACGACTCGAGAAAAGATGAATGGAGAAAGAAACTCATTTCGATTCTTCTTAAAAGCAATAAAGAGATATTGTAGAAAAGCTCTATCCCGAAAATGTTTGGAAGCAATAGTTGAACTCCTTTGGCTAAAAAAGCAACTTTTTATTATGCATTCGAATACAAATTCTCGTTTTGATCGAAAGTCGAAGAAAGGCAGAAAAATCCATAAAGTGGATGTAATCAGCGTATATTTGGAAATCGGTATAACCAAGTCCGACCGTCCGTCTGCTTATACGTTATTGGAATGTTCACTGCACTCCACAATTATATAGCGATAAGCAAATTAATCTACAGTCACTGGTAGATATTGATATAAAATTTGATAAAAATAATCTAAGGACCTTCTACTCAAAACTCGATATAAAATATGTCACGCTCAACAAGTTGGCACGCCCATTTGTAGGAAAATGCTTTACGATTTACTTACTGTTAAAATGACTTCTTTTACGTGTTTCTCCCGGTATTTTTATACCCTACGATGTACAGGGCATACACTGCCCTATACTGGGGTCAAAATCATCCCAGAATTGCTTTCACATTAGCTCGAGATGAACTCTTATTAATCTTCACTTTATCAGGGTACAGGGCACACTGAGCAGGGCATACTGAGGGTGTATGTAATACCCAGTAAGACTTGAAATAGCCTCAGCTTTTATTATACCGATCGAGTAAGAATCACTTTCTGGATCTATTTGAACTTGTCTGTCCGCCTAGTATCTTGTTATTTCTTGTTCGACCTACAGGTCGTAAATTTTTAAGATATTTTGATGAAATTTGATACATCCACGGGTATCAAGAACGAACGCTGTTGAAAATGTTTCGGATCGGACGAGTTTTTCGATCACTACTCATATAAAGTCTTATTTTGAAAAGATCGTTTATAATTAACTGCATTAAGTGATGTCGTATTTAACGGTAGGCCCTGGCCCACTATATTGTTTTCACTTGTTGAGATGGCCTTAGAAAAATTATTTATAAAGAAATTATTTCGAGGAACTTATTTGCAGAGACTAGAGTTTTTGGACTTGAGACCACTGCAGGGTATTAAGTTCACGTACACTTGATCGACTTCTTCTTGCAAATGTCAGAATTCAATCAGCTGGTGTCCTTTGTTTATAAGGCTTTCGAAAACTAGTCATCAATGCCAAACTTAATTATGATATATTTACTAATTTTTTTTTTTTTTTTTTAGAAATTCCAAGAAACTGTTGTTCATGCCTTCGCCAATCGCCAGGTGACTTTACTTTATGAAGTTCGTTTCCTGCAAAATCGGGTAATTTTCATACAAACTTATTTTACCAAATGTGTGAATTCCATAACAGTGCACTGCGATCAGTTCATAATTCTCGATAACGAATGCGCTCGCAGTATAACAATCATTCTCGACAGTGTCACTGGTGAGTTTATTCACCTCGACTGATGTGGAATCGAAAAAAGTGTCCCAATCGAGAGATAAGCAACGCTGTATTTTCACTATCATTTAAGTGTGAATAGCAACGTACTCGCAAATTAATGCAAAGAAGAAGAAGAAATTAAATAAGTGCATAAAATAATAACCTAAATACATTATTTGTACTTTATATTTAAAAGGTGTTCCAAAATTTACATAAGATGAATTAAATAGAAATCAAAATTACTTGTACATCATCATAATGTATATGGGATGGGGTTATGTGTGAGCTGCGCACCCTTTTATCGAAATTTTCTGTGACCATTTTCAATAAATGCGGCTGAACTTCGCTGATGCAGCGTCCAATCTTCTGCAATGCTCGGGTGGTCGTGCCCTCGTTCTCATAAATGTTTGGATTCAAATAACCCTATAAAATAATTCAGTATCAGATAACATGATCTAGGTGTCCAACTTTGGTCAACGAAACCAGGAAATGTTTCATACACTAAATAAATTATTTCAAAAAGTTTATGGCATATGCCACCGTCTGGTTAGACTCAGATGTCGGTCACATCAATATCATCCAATTTAGATAGAAATAAGTGGGTTATCGAGCATCAGTAACGATCGTTGAACAGCGTCATTTTCGAAGAACTACAATCCATTGATGGCTTCAGCCCAAAATCATCACTTAGCAGTAACACGTTGTTGATGCATAGGTGTCACATAGGAAGTGGTCGAAAAAGTGATCCGATCTGAAAAATTTTCAACAGCGTTCGTCTTTGGGCCAAAACACGCCAGTGTAGAAAATTTCATCAAAATAGCTCCGAAATTGCGACCTATACGTTGAATATAAGAAAACAAGATGGAGTGGCGGACGGACACACACACAAACTTAAGTTGATTCAGAGAGTGCTTCTGAATCGATAGGTATAATAAAAGAGGAGCCTATCTCAAGTTCTTCTGAAAGTTGCATACATCCATTCAAACTTAATATACCCTTTCACCATAAGCGCTGTAAGGTATAAGAAGAAATTTTCAACTATCAAACTTTTTCAAAGTTATTAATATTTCTATAATTTATTGCAAAAAAAAAAAAAAAAAAAAAAAAATTACTATCCTCGATAACTGTTTATAGCACGTAATATACTACGTGTTTAAAATGTTTATCCGCAAAACTATAAAGTCTAGGAGAGTGAAGTTAGACAGTAAACTCAATTACTGACCAGTAAGTGTGCAACCGCATTAAAGTTTGTAGCAAATTTATTTGAGTGCTTGGAAAAATGAACAAAACACAATCAAAGGATGAATGAAGACCCAAAGAGGCAGATATATGTAGGATTGAATCAGAGACAACGAATTAACAAGACGGTCCAACATTTTTTGCAAAATTTAAACTAGAAGTGTATATGAATAACGTAGGTAGTAACGGTGTTAAGTAGCAGCAATTTAATGATAAGAAAATTTTCATCAAAATTTGTCGAAGCATTTGACGGAGGTAAAAAAACGATGAAAAGAAAAGAAATTATATTTTCTGACATCCACATATAGCTTTTTGGAATTGTTTTCATACATTATTTTCGCCTATACGTACATCATAGCGCATATTCACTAAAAAACACAAAATTGTTTATGGTTTTGTCTTGCAAGCGTTTGAGAGATTGTGACATCATATCAAGAAACTATTAAAAAACAATGAGAATGAAAAAGCAAGCAATACAATTGCTGTTAAGTAACAGCGTTACTACCGTTATGCATAACAGAAACACAAAAAGTCCGCAATAGTCTCCTAGTTTGAATTTTGAACAAAATTTTGGACCATCTTGTTAGTTCGTTGTCTCTGGTTGAACCGAATATTTCTTTGATGCTTTTTCTCTTTTCCAAATTCATTATCTGTAGTAAGCGAAAGAGCGAGACAAAAGAAGAAATCCAAGTTTCTTTCTTGCCAACCTACACTAGATAGATGCGAATATCTTGTTAAACAGTAATCTGCTCAACGCACTGTAGACCACAGACAGCGCACAAAGTTGAAGAATATCATCAACCAACCTCCTAATGAAATATTAGACTCTGTACTTGTTTGAAAATCGTGCACTATATAGAAAGAAAGAGATAGGGTTTAAAAAAAATTCTTATAAATCCTTCGCAAGAAAAGGAAAGAAAATTAAACGTAGAATTTTATTTTAAACGACTTTTCCCCATACCGCCAACCAATAAAGATAAACGGAATTTCTTTTCCTATTTGTAGTATCCAGAAAGTCAGAGAAAACGACAAAAAGGCTACATATGTTTCTGAGTAGCATTTCGTATCGCCTGTCGTTGGAACTCTCACAACTGAAAGCTTTTCTACAAACACCGATCATTAGTAGATGAGTCCTTTGATTGATTTGGCCCCAACGGGCTGGAAAGAGCTGCCCAATATGGCAAACATATTTTAATCTTTCCGACCTGGAGACGATTTAGTGCAGGAATTACTTAGACGGCGAGATTTGCCCACACATAAACATGTATCGACTGCCGCTAGCCAAGATTACATATATTTTATAAAATCTCTGGAGGTTCCTTCGGCATGTTGTGGGCGCAAAATGCAACCCAATGTAGTACAAGTTTAATCCTTACACAGGGCAGAACTCATAAACAAGCCAAATTTTCTAGAGGTCTGGGTCAATTTTCATCACCATATATTAAAATTTAGACTTGTCTGCTCTATAAAGGGTCAATTTTCGTGAAAATCCTTATTAGGATAGGATCCAAAAAATAGGCCAGACTGCCCAAGTGCTACTACTGAGAAATTTTGAAAATTGCAATTTTTCTCCATATAAAGCCGAAAAAGTAAACCGATAGGGCGGGGAGTGGTCGAAAAAGTGAACCAATGTGAACCATTTTCAACAGCTTTTGCCCTTGGGTCAAAACACGTGGCTATACCAAAGTTCATAGAAATATCTCAAAAATTCCGACCTGTATATTTAACACAAATTTATATTGACATACTTCAGACGGACAGACAGGCTTAGATAAATTCAGATTATAATTCTGAATAAATCGGTATAATAAAAGGTGGATCTATCGTAAGCAATTCTGCGTGTTACATACTACCGCACTAATTCTACCACAAGTGGTGTAAGGTATAAACCAATCTATTCTATGTAGGATTCTACAGTGGCTCTAGAAAAATGTAAGAAAAACGGACCCACCCACCCAATATTCACATTTCCTTTTTTTACAAAATGTTTTGAAAAGAAGTCTGATGAGTATACAAAATTCGACCTCAGCTAAATATAATTTTCTTACTAGCTACGCAATAAATCTGCCGGAGTTACATTATCAAAAAGAAATACAGGCTCATAAACTGCTGAAAACGGTGGCTGAAAGCCAGTAGTGAAGTTTGTAGGCATCAAAATCGTGTTTTCACATAAGTGCGAAGGAAGGCAACGTCAAACAACAAAATTAGAAAGATACTCCAAGCATGCTATTTACTAAATTTTTACTAATTACTATTTTCACTTTATAGTTCAGTTCAATTTGACGGAAATTTCCATGAGAATTTTGTGTGCGTATCGAAATATGCCTTGAGATATATCAAGAAGAAGGCGTAACTCAACTTTGTGACAATATTCTCCTTTCAATTTTGAATAGATTTGATGGAATAAAATTTTTAATTAAAACTCTTTCTGCTAAACAAAGCTATTCTTAACAGCAATAAAAGTTAATTAAAGTAAATTAATTACAAGATTTGCTTAAAAGAATGCTTTTGTAAGTGCGAAAAGGAATTTGAATGTAAACGCACACAATATTTCCATACGAGGTGTGTTCAAAAAAAAAAAAGTGACTTTTTATTCTTCTCGAAGAATTTTAATTAATCCAAAAATATATATTTTGTTCCCTTCAAAGTAATCGCCTTTAGATATAACGCACTTGTGCCAGCGCTGTGTCCAACCCTTGAGACACTTTTGATATTAGCGCTTTTTCCAACCCTTGAGCCCCTTTTGATATTAGCGCTTTTGTTACGACCTTGAGCTCTTCCAGGGATGCACTTTTTTTATCCTTAGGCCGTCCTTTCGTAGGTCCTTTCGGTTTTGGCAAGGGAAAAATTCCCCTGGGGGCCCTGTCCGGT
The DNA here is from genome assembly GCA_000688715.1 of Glossina pallidipes. Classification (NCBI taxonomy): domain Eukaryota; kingdom Metazoa; phylum Arthropoda; class Insecta; order Diptera; family Glossinidae; genus Glossina; species Glossina pallidipes. Next base: position 362,771 of record KK499961.1, read on the forward strand.
GGTTACAATGGCGGAGGCATTACTAGCCTGTTGTCTTTGGCCAAAAAAAATAACGAACAACAAATGACGCGCACCAAAACACGGCTACTCTTTATATCTATCAAAAACACCATATATTGCGGGCATGCAAACATAACAAAAAGGAGAAGAAGAAGAAGAAGAAAATTCCAAGATCGAATATACACAGCCCACGAAATTTGAAAAGTGGCCTCTCTTCTTGAACACACCTCGTATACTTCTGTTTAATTTACTTAAACGCAACAAACGCAATCTAATATATCAGTGGGGAAAACTAAATTTGATTTGCATTCACTCCATGTAATTAATCGAAAGCATGACAGGTGGTGATAACAAGCTGTTATTGCTTTTATCGCGTGCATAATCACGATAACATAATCATAATGGCCGTCAACGCTTATATCCTTCACAAAAAAACTCTTTAATTATAATTTAATTTGTATTCATTTTTAATTTTTCGAAATTGTTTTTATTTAAAAACATGTGAACACACTAAAGTGAACGACGGCTCATCATTAAATACCCTACACCAAGTCATTTAATGCAGTTACTCATATAAGGACTTCTTTAAATAAGGCTTTCGATGGGGAGTGATTGAAAAATGGTGCGATTCAAATCACTTTCAAAAAGTACTCATCATTGGACCAAAATATGCCGGTGGATGACGGAATTTCCTCAAAATATCTCAAAATTTGCTACCTCTAGATTGGATATAAGAAAACAAGACGGACGGATAGATAAGCTTAGATCCATTCAGAAAGTGACCTCTTGTCGATTTAGAAAACGACTGTGAATTAATCGATATAATAAACTGTGGGCCTATCTCAAGTCGTTGTTGCATAGATGCGCATAATAAACTTAATATACCCTTGCACCACAAGTGTTATAGGACATAATGACAAATAGGTTGAATGTTTCGTAAACGATTTTTTAACACTTTTTATAGTTATTATATAAATATAATCTGATTAAAATAAATGTAAAACACTGGACATATCATGGAAGTTTGTTTTTCATAGAATCTCACTTCCGACAAGAGAAGCAATTAGTGTAGCACTAATGATGCAAAAAAACACTGAATAAATCGAACCTAGTATTAGGTGGATGCAACAATCGTTAACATCGTCATTCACGTCGTTAGTCTTTTCAGATGTGGCTTTTCAAGGACTTAACTAAGGTACTTTAACAAATGATTACCAAGACTGACTTTCTTTAATCTTGCAAAAGAAATGGATGTGTTGGAGTCATATCAAGAGTTAATACAAGGTACATGGAAAGATAACAGATTGATTTTTGTTGCGGTAGCAAAGGGAAGAATTGCCTTGCTATTAATCTAGACGTTTCTTAGAGGAGCACAGTCGTCTGGTTAATGTTTCTCATTAACTGCTTGACTCTCTGAAAGGAATTTTTTGATAATACAAAACGATCTATAATCGAAGAAAACTGATTGTCTTTACATTGCCTTTAACGTGAATATATTCGTTTTTGATGCATCTTTGTAACGACATATGCTTGGTCGTTAAGGTGTTTCGATTTTTGACTTGCTTTAACGTAAGTTTCTGGCTTTTGATTCACTTGAATTATAAACATAAACTTAGGCCTCTTCATCAGATTCTTGTCACTCAAACAAAGCATTCCGTCAGTCATTTGGGTATGACGTGGTTTTACGAAACATTTAGTTGTTTTGGCACCTGACGAAGAGACAAACAAGGCAGTTGCAAAATCTTTTATAAAAATTCAGTCAATTTTTCCAAATAAACTGCAAGCTATCTAGCCACCCATTGCCTAGTATTGAGATTGTTAATTTTCTTAATATTTTTATTAAAGATTGAACTCTTGGGGAAGCTTTGAATATGCCTTTGCTCCATCACAATAATACTTCCTTTACATTTGCAATGCATCTGAAGGATCAATTCATTTTTCATTAGAATTTGACAAAGGCGTTAATTTTGCAAGTTTTGCAATTGGCGACAATTTCCAAAATCATAAATGCCTCTCCAATTTATAAACAAAAGAAACCGATGACTTGAAATCTATCTCAGAAGTTTTTTCTTGCCATTTATTAGTTTTTTATACCATGCAATCAATTAGAATCAAAGAGAATCAAAGAGAAAAATGCCAGCACAAATCGATTAATAATATGTCATGCGAGACGTATTTAGATTTTGAAATGGATTGATGAGTGTATTATGCTTTCTTTCGATTTTATGTTTGCACCCAAATATTTCTCATAATTAGGTTCGTACAAATGGATTGTAAATGCGTAGTAGAGCAGATTTTATTTAGCATATTCAAGAAAACAGATTGTAAAGCAATTTTTCACGAGACTTGAAACTAGAGTAACAACACGTCACTCCTTTGGCCTGGCTCTTGCTTCCTTTGAATGCCATAATTGAAGTCCCTTTGTCTTCAGCAAATGCTTTGCTTATAAACCTTTCCAAAACCAGTCACCAAAGCTAAATCTTCATCTTTCCGCCAACCGTCAGCTACATAAAACTTGTCGTTACTTTATGATACCGAGAGGTAAGCATCCGACAGCTTGCTTTGAACGTTTTACGCAATGTCATTCTTCATAAAAGTAGGTAAAAGTAGATTTTTTTGTGCGATTTTTGTAGCAACATATTTTTACTGGTTCACAAGCCTTTGAGTTCTCGCTGGAGACCACTTGTCGTTTTGCTAAGTACCTTTTGCAGTCCTTGAAACAGAGCTCACTCCATTACACTGATGACGTTTTAATATGAAGTAAAAATATTTTTATCTTTATATTTTAATTATATTGCCTTTTGAAATGCAAACATCTGTAGATAGCCTTAATTGTTTACGATATATACGTCCGATGTTTACCGCGCATACAAAAAGAACAGCAAAGTTAACAAACACGCTTAAGTGTTTAGATGCAAAAGCGTAAATTTAAATATAATATACATAATCATAGAAATATGGTTTATTTCTTTTTTGCATGAATTCATTAATTTATATTAATTTTGCAAATTTTTGTTTTTTTTTTTTTTCTTTTGTAAATTTTTTATTGATTGCGTTTTTATCATTTGATAGCAGGCATAAAAAATTGTATACCTTTATGCCACATATATAAGATATTGATTCGATTTAGTAGTCAGTCCAAAATTATTATAATAAATTATGCGAGCTTATTTCATTATGTTTTCCGACACTGAATAGACATTAATTTTCAATTTCTTTTTTTGTTAATTTGCTCTTGTTGATTAAAATAATAGCATGGGAGAAAAAAAGAAAATTAAATGCTCATTAAAAATTTAATATCACATGATTCAGAATGCTACATACAACCAACGCTTTTTTTACACGGTAGATGCGTTCCTTAGAAATCCGTGTAAAAAAAAACGTGTAAAAATATATGCAATTTAGGATAAATTTGGGGATATGTTCCATAAGTTTAAAAAATCGTGTGATATGAAAAACTCCATATATTTTCCCAGAGAACTGTTGCAAAAAAATTAATAATGAAATGGAATAAATTTAAAAAAAAAAACGAATTTTTATTACAAAAATGAACTAAAATTAGTGTAGAGTGAAAATTCAATCCATAAGTGCAACATGCATTAGTTTAAAATGAAATTAGGAATAAAAATCAATCTCCTAACTGTAACTAACACATCTCACTAACACATGTGTGGGCATTATTCGACTGAATTCTGATCGCAGTATTCCCTCAACTGTATTTTGCTGTCTACAAAAGTTTTTGTGAGTTACTGTTACAATTAAAGTTTTAAAAAAATCGTTTTTGTTTCTAGATTCGTGCGAGAACGAACAAGTAAGGAAACTATATTCCACTGAGGCTGAATCTCGCATACACACTATTATTAAAATCTTTGCCGTTCTATGCTTTTATTTATTGTCATAAAAAAGTGAATGGGATAAAATTTATCTTTCATTTTATTAAAAGGTATTTTTAAGAAGAAATTCATTTACCATGTCGTGACGTCCGTCACAATTAATTTAGAATTAACACACTTAGCTCGTCGTATTCTACTCTCCAAATGCTTTTATATGACACCCACATTACGGGTGAATTATTAAGAAAGCCTTAACCCACCTCTACTCTCCAAGTGCTTATATATGACATCCATATTACGGGTGAATTATTAAGAAAAACTTAATCCACCAGGTCCACCTCTACTCTCCAANTGCTTATATATGACATCCATATTACGGGTGAATTATTAAGAAAAACTTAATCCACCAGGTCCACCTCTACTCTCCAAGTGCTTATATATGACATCCATATTACGGGTGAATTATTAAGAAAAACTTAATCCACCAGGTCCACCTTATTTACTTCAGAATTAATCCATCTTTAGGCAGATAATTGCGGAATCAATTACGGAATCTACAAAATAGTTTTAAATATACCGTCTTTTTTACCAGATCATTAATAAGCACAAAGCCTTGAAAGAGTGAAAAGGAGAAAGTTTCATGATTTGTAACTTTGTATGCGCGCGGCCGATTTTTTCTAGTTGTTGACATATACAGTAGTTTCACGCAAAGTAAATGTGGAAAATTGCAGCCTTATTTATTGCATAATTTGTGAGTAACGAGCAATAACAGAGTTGAGTTCAGTTCACGCTTCACTACGGCCTTGTACTCTGACAAATTTAAGCCCAGTTTCGATACTCCGCTGCGTGCGCCCATGTTTCTATGAAATATGAGATCGATTTATTTTTGTAACCAGGAGAATTTTAACAGCAGGTACTACGCAGACACGCAGTCGAGCAGACATGGCTTAATCAGTTCAGAATTTCATGGTGATGAAGGATATATACACTTTATAGCGTCTCTGAACCTTCCTTCTGTGAGCTGCAAACATCACGACAAAGTGAGTACATCCCATATCCCTCAGTGGTGGGTATAAAAATGGGTGTAAAAAAGGTGTATGTGTTCTCATTGGTGAACCGTGTTCTTTCAAAGTCATGTAAAAAAATAACGTGTAAAAAAGAGTTACATGTGTACATAGAAAGTTGCACTTTTATACCTCTCGCCAAAGGATGACGAATATATTAATTTTGCCGAAACGTCTCCAACGTTCAGAATTTAAAAATGAAGTTATTTTCTTTCTTTTTATGATCTCCGTGCTAGATATATAGAAGATTCGGGCACGACCGAATATAATTTTCTTACTTATTATATTTTTATATATATATGATATACGATGTGCATTGCATTTGCAATGCATGGGAGTATGTAGGAATATTTTCAATTTTAATGACCAGATATCTAACATAGATATCTGATCGTACGTTGAATTCGGCCTTAAATCTTAAGATCTTAAAATGTTTTTATCAATTTTATCTTCGATCGGAAGAGACATTTTTTGCGATCACGTTTGTTATGCTAAATTGATTGGTGATGTTACTACGATGGATGGTCGTAATAAGATATAATCTGGCGGTGTAATCTTTTTATTGGGAGAATATCTGCAGAAACGTCATTATAAGTTAGCTTCCAAGATGGCACAATACAGTTCTATTAGACTTTCTTTTGGAGAGACTTTTGTCAAGTCATTGGTTTATTCCAATAAAAAACCCAAACACTCAAGTTAATATGGAAAAGTGGATGCAAATTGATGTCTTGGAGATCAAAATTTATAAAATTCCAGAGGTGATTGTTTATAAGAATCCATTTTCGAAAAAAATACCATTAAAACAAAAAAAAGGCATACTTTTATCTTTCACGCTTTTATCTGCATTTCAAGTTACAAAAATATTTAGATCCTGCCTTTCCCGAATATAAAGATTTTTCTTTCTTTCTTTTGCTTTCTTGTCCAGACATAAGCAAATACATAAATAAAATCTCCTATATATAGGAGAAATTAATTTGTTGAAATATCTAACAACATACATCTGTTACTAATCTTCGCCTTTGATTTTATTTTTTTTAACGTTTTGCTTTCGGCGGTTTGTCAATCACAAATCACTAAATAGAATCAAATTCACTAAATAGAAGTAGACAACACTGCGACAGTGTATGACTAGAAATAATGACACTGTATAGCTAAAATACTATAATGAACTTTTTAAGCTGGCAATGCTGAGCCAAGATCACACTAGTAAATCCTTTTCGCTACAGTTCACGTACAGTAATTGACGGTAAAAAATTTTATTTCGAATAAATTGTGAAATGTAAAACACATTAATTAACAAAATGTTGAAATTTGTTGATTAGTATTTTTAACGTGTTAAGTGTGTATGGAGAGAAAAAATTTCGTTTGCAAAAATTGCTAAAAAGTCAAGCAGCCATACAGTCAAATCGGAAGTGTTTGCAGCTATTGCGATATTGGACGGATAAATTCCAATTTGAAGCTCGTAAATAATTAAAATGAAATCATTTTAAAGTACGTAATAAAAGTAAAGGTTTCTTGTATCCAAAATATATTACCTTGCTCTGTCGTGTTTGTGCTCGTGTATATGCGACAGTGCACATGCACTTATTATATAGAAGTTATTGTTTGTGTTTGTGCGTGTAAGCAAATTTGTTTTAATTAATCGGAGAATTCGGTGGTCTTTGCGTTCGTTCCCATCAAGTGTGAAAATCTATTATGATTTTTTTTCTTTTTTTGTTGTTTTCTTTGCTTTTTAATTGCGTGACCGTTTGCTTTTATATTGCATTTAAGTAATTTGTTGTCTAAGATAGTAATAAGTTTTTGTTTGCTCAACGTTTGTCTACACTTAGCTATGTTACTACTACTACTATAATTCAAATTTAAGGTAAGTACATGCTATTATCTTTATGCCTTAGAATATGCATGCTATTGCCAATAATATTCTGTTTAGATTACACCATTCTTTTTGAACTTTAGTGAAAAAGAAAAATCTATAACTATTTCCCAACATGAAAAGATTTGTCACAATTCTCGCGTTTATTGGAAAACAAATTTTTTATTTATACATATTATAGAAATTGTGTCAACCATTCTGTACTTTTGGAGATTTATTTTAAAAAATCCATTTTTGATTATACATCCGCTTTCTATATTCTAAAAGATCAAGTGTGCAAAAATATATATAAAATCCAATTGCTGCAACTCTACGCAAAACCCATGCAATATACTTATCATTTTGAATACTGTGTAGTGGTTCTGTGACTGCAGGTCTGCCATCATTATGTCCGCAAAATTTCAATAAAACACAAAATTTTGTTCTCTTTGTAGATGAAAATCTTCTCTTAAAGCCTCGTTCGTACTGGATGTTCTTCACAATTTACAATTGAATAAATGCTTTTGTTTTTGCCTGTTTTAAGTGTATATTTTATGTTTGTTGGATATCATCTTAGTAATAACATACATATAACAGCATATTTGTATTTGTGTTATGTTGGTATATATTATTGCGTTCAGCTGTAGCTAAAGTTTATGAAAATTCATTTCTAATTAGAAACCATAAGATGAGATTGCAAATAGCTGTAATCCACACGAGCGTGTCAAAAGGTGAAAACAATAAACGTTTTTATTATTATTATTATTATTATTATCTAAATTTAGCCAGAGAATAAATTCTAAGACTAAAGTCTTAAAAGCACTAGCATCTAA
>KK499961.1:370428-388806 GCA_000688715.1 Glossina pallidipes
ATTGAATTGCTAGTCGAGACTCTTGCCTACTCGGCCACTCAGGCGGATATAAACGTTTTTATTTTCAGAATAAAAGTGGAAATTTGTATGTTGTATGTGTTCACAGCTCTTGGTATACAGACGTACAGGCGTTCTAGATGGATTTTTTGAAAAGTTTGCGTCAATTTTAGATTCTTTTCCAAGTTTGTAGGCGATATTTCCCTTTTTGCGAACGTGAGAATATTTACCACACATCGGACAAACGGATAGAAAAACAGATGAACGGGCGGACATGCTTAGGCGCGTTCTGAATTTCAAATTGGCCAAGAATTTGTATGGAGTGTTTGAAGTTTGCCTCTGTGCGTTATAAAGGTTTTCGAAAAGAAAAGTGAAGTTATAGCTTGCTATAAAATTGTGCCGACGTGGTCAATTTTTCCTTTTATTGCACAAGTAGTACAACATCGCCCATAGAACATACGTTCAAACTTTTGTAAATTTATCTGTTATAGTTTACGAGTAATGAGCAAGAAATTTTGTACCCCTTTTGAAAAATAGAGCTATCCTCACGTAGTACTGTAAGCAGGTCCTTCGAGCGATTTGGGTGGTTGGCAATACCAACTTCCCTTCAAGAACTTTCAGTGTTTCTACCAAATTTGAAATCGATAGCTTAATTCTATTGCGGCCAGGAGAATGTTTACAACAGACATAACACAGACGGACATACGGATATGCTTAAATTGGTTCCAAATGTGATGCTGATCAAGAATATATATACTTTGTGATGTTGCAAACGCTTTGGAAAAATGAGTGCAAACCCCTTATACTTCGGTGGAACGTATAAAAAAGGGGTATCATTATATACGCAGAAGAGTCGATGGCAAGTGAAACCCGTATAAAAAATCGTTACTTATAAATGGATTTAATAACAACATACTTGATTATATGGTGGTGCATACAAAGAAATTTAAAAAAATCCGCTACCTATTTTTATTTTATTTTATTTGATTTTACTTTCATTGAATTTTAAGTCGCTATTAAACGGCTTCGAATTCGACTGGATTTTTTCCGGAGTTATTTCGCAATTTAAATGTAACCAAGTTCCTTAACAGCTTTGATCATTCCTATGAAACCATTTATCATTTCCGCACCTGCGTGTAAAATCTCGCTCTCTGGTAACTCAAAAGGTTTTGGTCTGCCTCGACCGGGTAATTCAATCGTGAAAGCTATTGGTATACGTTTCACCGCGTAAGCCCAATCTTTGCTGCCCCCAGAAAACATTTCTTAATTTTTAGAAAGTTTAGAATCAAAAGCATAGAATGTAAATCACTTTACGTACTGAGAATGTTAGCGCTGCTCCCGCAGCGATATTTGGTGTGATATCGGGGATATAAGGCCTCAACAAAAGCTTTGGCCACATACATAAGCCTCTCATAATTTTTAGGCGGTATTTTTGTATGGGTCCATGGTACAAGTACTGCTTGTGCGGCCGAATGTAATGCTACATAAATCTTAATAGAACCCTCTGGTATGTTAGTATTAATAAATTCTATGAGCTGTTGAACTTCTGGCTCAGACTCGGGATGAGGCCCACTATATACATTTGAGGAAGGATCTTCGCATCTTTTAACTACGACAATATACGTCATTTAAAAATAATACCATAGATCCAAATGGAAAATATCTTACCTGACCATTTATAATTAAAATTACGATTTAAGTCGACGCCGATACAATCGCGACTAGCAGGTCTTCTTGATTTACGCCACAATCGTTCCTATACTCAACAAAGAAACATGAATTTGTAGACGAAAGACGCTCTTGGTAAGCAAAAATTGTAATCATTTGTATACCTTCTCGTGCGAGTAAGCAAAACCATCGACATTTAATACAGGTATGATCCACCAATCAAGACTTTCAGCCAGCTCGCGCACATCGGGATCTCTTGAAAACAATAACGCCATGATTAAATATGTACAGGCAGCTGACGTTATCCACTCTCTAGCATGAATATTTGATTCAATGAAAATCGCTTTTCTGTCGGGCTTGAAAGAGAGCTTTACGCCGCGTATTAAACGGCCTTCGTACGAACGCCCGATATCGAAACCCGTAACTATTTCAGGATATTGTGCCATGATGAAATCCATCCAAAAATAGATTTCACACAATGTTGGATAAAAAGTCCAATCGATAATCCGATAGATAGGTCTTTTCTTGGGAAATAGGCTTCGTCTAGTTAGAAGAAATTTACGGTTTTAAAGGTACAAAAATGCAATTTTCTATATACATCGGATTTAGGAATATTCACATTAACAGTAATGATCTCTCCTTATGAGATATTGTACCTCCACCGGGTCGGCAGTCCCTCGCTCGTTTTAATTCATTTGCAAAGGTTCCTACGATCATTTGCTTAGATTCCTCCATGATTTTCACTAAATCTCGAATAGATTTTTTTGTAGCGATTACACAGATGAGAAAATTTGCGAATTTATATTTTTAAGAAATTTTTTATTTTGTTTTTATTTATAGATTTCATATCCGAAAATAAAAAAAAAGAGTAAATTTGAAGAAAAAAAAAACGAAAGAAGAAAACAACAATTCTTGTTCTTCTTAAGTGTTCAGCGAGTCGATAACAGCGGGGTAATCACGTAGCTGAAAGTTAGCTTTCGCTTTTACATTTCGCAGTTTTTTCCAAACAAAAGAAATCTCACAGCACAGCACAGCTGTTAACACGTGGCATTTGCAAACATATTTCTTTCATTTTATTCACATTTTATACCGTTATTTTATTTAAATTTTTACTAAAATTTAATCGAATTTCGAATCTATATGAACATGAAATTATTTCATTTAAGGTTTTCGACATTTGAATTATGTTCACAAGTAGCCGAGCTCTTTAACAGCCTTAATTAATCCGATGAAACCATCTAATAGTTCTTTGCTTAAACGTAAGATCGCTCGCTTTGGCAACTGAAAAGGCATTGCTCTATCTTTAGGTAAACCAATGCTAAGAGCTATTGGTACGCCTTTCTCCGCATAAGCCCAATCTGTGCTTCCACGGGAACAAATTCTTTTGTCTTTGTACAAAAAAAATTGAAATTCATTTTCTAACAAATCTTGGATAGTTTTTCGCCATACTTAAGATATTTGCGCTAGTTCCGTAACTATATTGGGTATGGAATCTGGAAAACAAAGCGTCGACGAAAGACTTAGCCACGAACATAAGTTGATTGTAGTTTGGTGGAAACTCTTCCATATTGCAACATGGTGTAAGTACAGCTTGCACGCCCGAATGTAAACCTATATAAATTTTAATATAATCTTTTGGTATATTGGTGTCAATAAATTTTTTTAGGAGCTCAATTTCTGGCGTGGATTCAAATGTAACTTCAAGGCCATTACATTGATCGAAACAAAGATTATTGTTCGTTGCTTGAAAAGATTTGCATATTAATTGAAGAAATTTTGAATAAAATGTCAGGCTTACGTTTCCGTGAATAATTGGATTTACGACAAGCATCGAAAAAATCGGGATTTGACTGCAATTTGCTGCATATGTACAAAAAAAATATTTGCAATTACGATGAAAAATCTCGTTTACCTTTTCATATGTATAAATAAATCCATCAACATCCAAAACTGGTATTATCCACCAATCAACACTTTCGGCCATGTCGCGTACATCGGGATTTTTCGAAAATAATAATTTCATAATAAGATAAGTAGCAGCAGCTGATGTTATTCCATCTTTACCATGAATATTTGATTCGATAAAAATTGCTTTATTCCCAGGCTTAAGAGAGATCTTAATGCCCCTTATTAAATGGCCGCTCGGCGAATTGCCGATATTGAAACTTGCAACAATGTCGGGGCGTTTGGCAATAATTAGATCTAACCAAGAATAAATATCAGACAATTTGGGATACGTAGTCCAGTCGAAAAGTGGAAAGTTGAATTTTTCTGGGAACAGACTTTGTCTATAAAGAAAAAAAATTTAACTTTTATTTTCATTTACAAATCATTGCATACTCACATTAACAGTAATGACCTTTTGCTGTCGGCCATTATCTTCGCGTAAGGATTGCATTTTGTATCTTTTATTAAACTTTTCGTTGAATTTTCCATTATTTGTTCGAAAAGTTAACCAAAAATTTTCCTATCACAACGTGTATTAGTTTTCATTAGTAGGTACGCTAATGGTTGAAAATTTGCATTTTCTATTATTCCGATATTGTCCGCAATTGAATCAAAAATGTGAATTTTATTAATAATAAAAAAAATATAATAATATATATATATATATATATATATATATATATATATATTCAACACTTAAAAAGCAATGATAACTAATATTTGAGAATCAAAAGTTGTGAAGCAAAGACTAGTTACTACTCCACGTGGAAACATTATGCATCTGTAGAAGGCAATCTCACTGAGTTTCGCATTCTAGAGTATCGAAATTTTGACTCAACACTTTAGCATGGGCTTAAGATTGTTTAACTGCACAATTCCTGTCTGGTTCGCCCGAAGTTTGTATTAAGAGGATTGATGTAAGTGGAATCAGTTCGAACGGGATCACTAAATCACAGAGCAAGTAGGGAGAGAGAGAGAGCGTAAGTTCTTGTTTGGCTCATCGAAAGTTTGTATTAGGGGGATTATAGGTGGAATCAGTCGACTTCAAACGGGATCACTAAATCAGAGAGAAACAGAAAGAGAGAAAGAGAGGGAGAGAGAGAGAGAGAGAAGGCGAGAGAGGGAAGGAGAAAATTCTCTTTTTTAAAGATTATTTAAGCTTAAATTCAGAGAGAAACAGAAAGAAAGAAAGAAAGAAAGAAAGAAAGAAAGAAAGAAAGAGAGAGAGAGAGAGAGAGAAAATCTCTCCTTTAAAGATTATTTAAGCGTAAATTCCTGTCTGGTTCATCTTAAGTTAGTATTAAGCGGATTGTAAGAGGAATTAGTCGACTACGAACGGGATCACTAAATCACAGAACAAGATAGGCGGAAAAAGAGAGCGTAAATTCTTGTCTGGCTCATCCTAAGTTCGTATTAAGATTTACAAGAGAAAGAGGGAGAAAGAGAGGGAAGGCGAGAGAGAGAAAGAGAAAATTCTCTCTTTTAAAGATTATTTAAGCGTAAATTCCTGTCTGGGTCATCTTAAGTTAGCATTAAAGGGAAGGTAAGGGGATTCAGCCGATGTCGAACGGAATCACTAAATCAAAGAGAGAGAGAGAGAGAGAGAGAGAGACAGAGAGAAAGAGAAAGAAGGAATTTTCTCCTTTAAAGAAAGGAGACGTAAAATTCGCCATGAATTTGTTTTTCTGATACAAACAGTCGTGAAAGGACAAGGCATAATAGCCTGCAAAATATCTCTCTCTTATACCGCACGTTGTGATGGCCGAAAAGTGACTTGATGCCAGTGTTACTCTTGCATAATTGAATTATTAAACTAGGAATAAGGATAGGGCCATAAACTGAACTTGATGATGATCGATCTCATCTCTTAAATCAATCAATATCATTTTCTTAACTGAGTCTATATGCTTATTGAAGTTAAATATTTTCATCCACTTCCGAAGCAGATAAAATATTTACTTGGAAACCTAGAATCTGATATATTGTTGGTGCAATCAAAACAACATTGAAGCGTCTAAAGTTGAAGAAGTTGAAGAATCTAAAATTTTGCGTAACAGAAAATCCAATGAAACTTCGAGTAAAGAATTTTACGAAAATTTGATAAGACCCTGATTGCACTTTCACGAAACCTTAGCTTTTACGTTGTTTCTAAATCCGCACGCGCTAGGCACAAGGAGAAGATGAATAAATTGTCATTGTTATGTTATTCACTTTGCTCAATAAGTAAGCATAAAAGTCCCAGAAATGTTCATTGCAAATTTCCAAGAGAATGGGTAAATAGTGTCGTTAATTGTCAATATCAATCGAAGCACTACTATTATTAAGCTTTAGAAATTTAGAATAGAAATGATGTCGTGGAGACGAGCGTATCATAGGTTTTGTTAGTTTTGAGTAGATCGAGTTAAGAATTAAAACAATGCCATTTATCTGGCATTATCTCGATAACTCGAGGCAGCAAAAATCCCGGTTCAATTTAATTATCTCACCAACATCGACAATTAAAGGTAGCACTTATTGCGGTTAGTTCGAGCTGCGCTTCTAGCGGCATTAGCAGATTATAGTATGTGATGTATGATGAGTTGGAAAAGCTACCAAAAACAACTAATGCTTCTTACAACAAGAGCTTTTATGGAGAAAAACCGCGATCACAAGTTGATTGAATCGTCAAAGCAAAGATAGCAACAAAGAATTCTGGTGGGATACAATCAGTAATGAGATCTTGTTGTCTCAGCCTATAGAACAGTTTTTCAAATATCATGCAATATTTCTTATCTTTTCTCACCTGCTTTCGATCGATCACAATTTCTTACGGCACAGTAACGAAGATCAATAATGTACAGACTGAATAAATACTTTGTCAAACAATATCGGGCGAAAACGTAGATAGAAACCTAACAATAATTACAAAGTATAGAAGGCCTTGATAGTCGCTTGAAATCTACTGGAATTGGTACCTAACAGCGTTAACGGAGAATAACCTCGATGTTAATACGAATACTTATGGTCAGGCAGAATAAAATTCGTCGTCCGTCCCGATTTAGCAAATTGAACTTCCTCGAGTGCGGATGAGCTTGTAAGTCCCTGATGTTCGGGTATGTTTGCATATCGGAATCAATAATCTTAAGCGAGAACTGTGATGCTCTTTCATATCTTCATTTATTAAAAACGTACCTGGTCCACATGTTAATAACACTTTGCAAGTTATTGCGAAAGACAGAATCTAAGTTACCATATATATTCGCACGATAAGATATAAACTGTACAGCCAGACCTTTAATAAGTTTCACTTTAGTGATGACGGGTACATAAGATGAAGAAACGCACAGCCTCCTCAGAATGTTACGTGTACGCACGGCAGTGTAATCGACATGATACGCAGCAGTCAAACGAGAGTTGAGCTTATGACCAAGCTTAGAGGCCGCACTAAAATACTCGATCTCGTCATTACGGATCTTAACAGAAGGCAAGAAATAGACACCATAACCAATTTGTGAAATAACTATGGCTTTAGTTCTACTAGTGGTTTAGTGTTCAGTTATTAGAATCGGAGCAGAGAGTAATACGATCTAGTTCAACATTGACACTCTGGACCAAATCGTCCATCACAACACGCGGGAACAGGAGATAGATATGTGCATTATTAGCATATAAAGGAATGCAACAGTTGCGACACAATGCAACAAAGTCATTGATAACGAGACTAAACAAGATCGGCTCCAGAAGGGGCTCTTCAAGCATAACGTTAAAGTTGGTTCTTTTTATTTGCATGAAATTGTCCTAAATTTGCCCTAAACTGATTAGCTTCTTTTAGGTCTTGTATCTAATTTTTTTATTGCAATTTTTATTTCAAATTAATATCTTCCATTCTGTTTTACTGTGACTTTCGTTCAATTCGCAATTTAAATGTAACCCAGCTCTTTCACGGCTTTAATCAATCCAATAAATCCATCTAAAAGTTCCGCACTTGTACGTAGAATCATTCGCTCGGGTAACTCGAAAAGCTTCGGTGTATTTCTACTGGGTAATTCAACGCAGAGCACTATTGGTATACCTTTTGTCCCATAAGCCCAATCAGTACTTGTGCCAGAAAACGGTCCTAAGTAATGAACGATTTCTTTAGTCAAATTGCAAAAAACTATAAAAGATTATCTGATGTACTTAAAATATTTGCCATAGTTCCACATTTATATATAGTGCGATATCTAGGATACAAAGCTTTAACAAAAGCGTTTGCCACATGTAAGAGCTTGTTATAATGTTTGGGAGGCACTGCTGTATAGGACCACGGAGTAAGTATTGCTTGGTCGGGAGCATGTATTGCCACGTAAATCTTAATAGATCCCTCCGGTATATTGTTATTTATAAAATTTGTAAGTTGTTCAACTTCTGGTTCAGATTCAGGATGAGGTCCACTGTATACATTTGAAGCAGGTCTTTCGCATTTCTTGACTTTTTAAGGGCATTTAATAAGAATGCCGCAGATTAAAGTAGAAAATATCTTACCTGACCACTTATGACTGAAATTGCGATTCAAATCAATGCCGATATAATTTGGACTAGCAGGTCTCCTGGATTTGCGCCACAATCGTTCCTACATTCATTGAAGAGATGTGAATGTATAGATGAAAGATGTTCTTGGTAAGCAAAAGTAGTAGCGTTTTGCTTACCTTCTCATGGGAATAAACAAAACCATCAACATTAAACACCGGTATTATCCACCAATCAAGACTCTCGGCCAGATCGCGCACATCAGGGTTTATGGAAAACAATAACTCCATTATTAAATACGTGCAGGCACTTGACGTAATCCATTCTCTCGCGTGAATATTTGATTCGATAAAAATTGCCTTTTTGCCGCATCCAAAAGAAAGTTTCAGTCCCCTTATTAAACGACCTTCGTACGAACGGCCTATATCGAAACCCGTGACGACCCCGGGGCATTCTTTAATCATGATATCCATCCAATAATAAATTTCGCATAGAGTGGGATAAAAAGTCCAGTCAAGAAATCGATAGGTTGGTCGTTTTTTCGAGAACAGGCTACGTCTATCTAGAAATAGATTCCCGCTCTTAAAAGTTTTTCTTCTGTAAATTCCTAGATATTTACATTAAAAGTAAAGATTTTTTTGAGTATGAAACCGAGCTTCCACCGGCTTTGCAATCCTTGGCTCGACGTAGTTCGGTCGCAAAGCTCGCCTTTAACATTTGTTTAGGTTGTTCTTGTGCGTTCACCTGGGTTCCCATAATTTTTTTCCAACGCAAATATTAAAATTGCAAATACGCAGCCCTTACGATTCTATGGAATGGAATAGATTCGACTTTTAGGAAATTCTCATTTTTTATTATTCGGCTTATGAAAATCGGAACAATTAAATAAATTAAAAAGTTGTCAACATTTAAACATTCAATGAATGACAAGTAACATGCTCTTAAGGCGAAGAAAATAAAAATCGAAAGGACTGTTAAGGAAAAAAATACATTTTTTTGATGAGCGGAATTTTGTATATAAACAAAAGCTTTCCCTTCCAAAGGAAAGACTGCCGCGCGCCTCAATCATGGGGAACATGATAAAAGAAGCAAAAGCTGTTTGGCATGTGTACCCGTAAAAAGCTACCTAATTTCAAAACATTATTAAAATCCTATGAGGGACATCATATCGCGCGGTCTAAAACCTCTATCCACATAAAAAAGAAACTTTTCAATGGGTCCGCAATCTCGCCCAAGAGTCTTTCATTGGTTTCGATGCTCCACAAAGGTCTCATATTGTTTCTGCAAAATGAAATTAAGAAATAAATATATCGACTTGGTAGACAATCGCAATATAACTGCCTGTGACAGATTAATGTGCGAAAATGTATTTTTCATAAAATAGGTTACAAGCCTCCACGGTCCAACATTTCATCCGTTAAAATGTGGTATGGTTAAAATCTGCCCTTGTTCCCGAAAATAAAGCTGCATAATAATAAGCTTGGAAAATGGATTCCGTCCGCGTGGGGGATTTCTTCCAGCACTAATAGAAATGTGTTCTCGAAGGTTCCCTTTTTTTGCAGATTTTGTTCCCAACATATGCCAAATACTTTGCTGTGCAACCATTGTCTTCAAGCTAGCTATTCGTTCTGCGGAGTTTGGAAAATTGAAGACAATTCGCTCTGCTGCTCCGAATAAAAAAAATATTTTATTGGATTGCGTTTTCAAGCCAAGTTAGAGTTTTTCACTACGTATTAATCGTCTCCTTAACCTATTGTTAGGTTACGCTTACTCTCACACAAGTTTAGTACAAAAATACCTTGCAGCAATCAGGTTATAAAAAGATCGGCCGATTTATCTTTCTTACAACCGAATTAGCTACTTTTTGAATCTGAAAAAGTAGGTAGACATAAATATCATAGCGGGCAGGCCATGACATAGTCACGTTACGATAATATCGAAGTCCGCCTAAATGAAAAATTTTTCATTCAGCAGAATAAATTTTACGAGTAGCTTTTTTAAACGAGAGTGGGCTCGCCGTATACCCAGGCTAAGTCAACAAGAAAAATTTATATTTCTCGAAACATTTGAAAAAAAGATTAATTGCTTAGCTTAATTCATGCAATGAACTTAAAAAAATTGACGTTTGGGATTGATGTAGATTAACTTGAACTTTGGGGATTAAGTTTATTCGATTGTCTTCACGAATTACATTTAAGGAAAATAATAGATTACCTTAGGCTCGGAAAATGAAATCGGTATTCTAATGTACGTCACGTACTTTGATGTTAGCAATAATTTGCGATTGAGATTAAGGATTATAACTTAGCGTAGTCTTCTGCTCGTAGTGGATGTTCGTTGCAAGCTGGAGACTCGACCCTATGTTTCGACCACAGCGGAAGTCAACCGACTCGCACTTGCTCGAAGGTTGTCTATGTTTTACTTTCTCATATCTCAATTAGAAAATATAGAAACAGATGATTCTTCAATCAGAAAACATCTGTTAATAGTCTCCCGTCATTTGTCATATCGACTAATTTGTCACTACTCGCCACAACTTACGATAACTTAAATTCTTGCCGGAACAGAAGACGTGTGGGGGACCACTTGGAATCCTCACAATTTGAAATGTTCGAATCGATTTGAACAACTTTCACACAGCTCTTCGCAGTATAACTTCCATAACTGCTGTGACTTTTGTGAACAACAGCGAATTTTACGATCGGTATTTGAAGGGTAAACTGCTTTTGCATTTGCAATTCCCAAAATAAATTCTAGCCTTCGACTTAATGCAAATAAGTTCCTCCATCCTTGTTCGTATCGAGTAAAATTTTTCACCTGATTTTATTTCATTTCATCTATCTACATATTTTATATCGTTGTGAAACATTGAATTTTTATTAAAAGCTAACCTACTCCGAAGTTTTCCATTACTATTTTCGATTCGCAATTTATATGTGACCAAGTTCTTTAACAGCTTTAATCATTCCTATGAATCCGTCTAGAAGCTCTGCGCCTACTCGCAAAATCATATGTTCGGGCAACTCGAAACGCCTGGGTGTACCTTTGCCGGGTAATTCAAGGCACAAGGCTATCGGTATACCTTTAGTTCCGTGAGCCCAGTCAGTGCTTGTACCGGAAACTAATTCTAAATTATGAAATATTTCAAAATCAATTTACAAAAATTAGTTTAGCTAATTTACTTAAAATATTAGCCATAGTTGCGCACACATATCTGGTGCGATAGCGGCGAAATGATGCATCAGCGAAAGCGTCCGCCACTTTCATAAGTTCATTATAATGTTTGGGGTGTATTTTTGTGAAGGCCCAGGGTATCAATACTGCTTGTGCTGCCGCATGTAGCGCTATGTAAACCTTAATGGATCCTTCCGGTATGTTATTATTTATGAAATTTGTCAGTTGTTTAACTTCCGGTTCAGATTCAGCGTGGGGGCCACTGTACATATTCGAAGAAGGGTCTTCACATTTTCTCACTTAAAGGATGCAAGCAATTTTTAAGTGTAAAAACTCAAATATATTAAAACGAAGAATTTCTTACGTTCCCATTTATAGTTAAAATTACGATTTAAATCGATACCAATGCAATCCTCACCAGAAGGTCTTCTCGATTTGCGCCATAAACGACACTATTCTCATTTCGGAGATAGAAAATCGATTTTGTACATAAACGAAGATATTGTTTTTAAATTAAAAATTAATAAAACACAGATTCGATTCATGAGGATTTCGTAAAATTCAGTACAGTATGCGACATTCCGATTCTAATAATCATTCATGTATATCGTATCTTATATATCGTAAATGGTTTTTTTTTTTTTCTTATAATCAAGCAACCAACCATTTAACGCGTAACTGCATAAAACAATGGCAAGCCCGTTTTATTTTACTTTCGACCCGAGCATTGAAGTTTCATTAAGTGAACTTTTAAAATATATTTTATAATTCTAAGACCAAAGGAACTATCAATATTGTTCAAGTTCGTCATTGACGTAAGTAGATAAGAACGAACGTGAGAGCAAAACCGATCAATCTTGTAAACAAAGTTTGGAAGTCGGATGTTCCTTGGCCTTCAACGTATAGGTAAATATGCGATAAATATTAGACTTGTGGCTGTAATAACGATTTCCTTACCTCTTCATGCGAAAAGGCAAAACCATCAACATTAAACACCGGTACTATCCACCAATCAAGACTCTCCGCCAACTCACGCACATCAGGATCTCTGGAAAACAATAACTCCCTTATTAAATATGTGCATGTAGCTGACGTGATCCATTCTCGGGCATGTATATTAGATTCGATGAATATTGACTTTTTGCCGGTGCCAAAAGAAAGTTTCACGCCTCTTATTAAACGGCCTTCATAGGAACGTCCGATGTCGAAACCCGTAACCACTTTGGGGCATTCTTTGATAATGGAATCTATCCAAGCATAAATTTCACATAACGTGGGGTAGAAAGACCAATCGAGAACTCTATACGTGGGCCTTTTTTTTGGGAACATGTTACGTCTATATAGAGCAAAAATTCATTTTGAATTTTTGTTTTTATAATTTTTGTATAAATATGTGTTCTTACATTAGTATTGATGATCTTCGTTTCCTTGTGATCGTTTCCCCATCGGCCGTGCAATCCTTAGCTCGTCGCAGTTCGCTGGCATAGGTTCCCGTGATAGTCTTTTTAGACTCATAATGTGTAATCTTAGGTCTGCCCATGATCTTTTCCAAAACTCTAAAGTAAATTGCAAATGCACAGCACTTATTAGTCGTATTCGGAGGTTAGTCTCGATTAGCTTTTAAGAAATTTGCATTTTTTATTTTTTATTATATTTTTATCTACAAAATATCAGTCGAATGAATTTTAAATAAAAAAAAACTGTCAACACTCATGAATAAAAGAAAATTTTGTATACAATGTAAAGAAAAACAAAAACAAAAAAAGAAAATGAAAGTTATATGAAGACTTTTGTACGTTGAACCAAAACAAACCATAAAATTGAGATCAAACATAAATTTTTTCGCTTTATTTCCATCATTTCTTAACTTAATTTTGTTTTTTTTTTTTTATTGAATTTTGATTTTGAAATTAATCGGTTCCGAAGTAGTAAAGTGATTTAAATGATTTCAAGTGCTTTTATGGCGTCTACCATACCAATAAGTCCATCCACCAGTTCTAAGCCAACGCGTAAAATTGCTTTTTTTGGTAACTCAAAAGGTGACTTCCTACCTCTGCCCGGTAATTCAATCGTGAAGGCTATTGGTATAGCTTTCACTCCATAAGCCCAATCTTTACTTGTACCGCAATACTCTCCGCACTCTTGGGAAAGCGTTCAAATTACAACAATTTGAATTACAACAACAACTATATATCATACTTAATATATTCAGACTAGTTCCGTATCTATATTTAGTGCAAAATCTCACATAAGCAGCATCAACGAAAGCTTTGGCCACATACATCAGTCGCTCGTAATCTAGGGGCAGTTCTTTCGTATGCGTCCAAGGCAAAAGTACCGCTTGTGCAGCTGCATGTAACGCTATATAAATCTTAATTGTACCTTCTGGAATATTGCTATTAATAAATTTGGTTAAATGTTCAACTTCGGGTTCAGATAGAGGACGACTGCCACCGTATTGGTTCGAGCAAGGATCATGTTTTATTCCTTTAATAATTTCTCATTATTTGAAATATATTTCAAAAGTTAAAATAATACACTGCTTACGTCCCCATTGATATTCGAAATTACGATTTAAATCGACGCCCATGCAATCAGGGTTTACGTATCGTCTGGACTTACGCCACAATCGCTCCTATAGACGAGAAGAATAAGAATAATTCACTTATTCTATTGATAAACAAAAAGTTACACTACCTTTTCATGCGAATAAACGAATCCATCAACATTTAGTACCGGTACTATCCACCAGTCAAGTCTGTTAGCCATTTGACGCACATCAGGATCTGTGGAAAACAATAATTCAAAAATTAAATAAGTACAGGCAGCTGATGTTATCCATTCTCTTGCATGAATGTTTGATTCAATAAAAATTGCTTTTTGATTCGATTTGAAGCAGAGTCTAACGCCTCTTATTAAACGTCCTTCATAGGAACGCCCGATATCGAAACCCGTAACTATGTTTGGCCATTTTCTAATAATTAGATCTAACCAATTGTAGATTTCATCTAACGTGGGATAGTAGCTCCAATCAAGTTGTCCATTCTCTTTAGAAAATCCGAAATCCATAATCTCCATGATCTTTTCTACTTTATTATTAATTTGTGGGCAAAGAGACTGAAAACTTAATTGTATTGAAATAACGGAGCAAATTACGGTAATGCTTTTAAAAAATTTGCATTATTTTTAATGATTGGTATGTTTCGTGTAAAAAATATACAAAAATGAACTCGAATAAACTATGAATCATGACTACTGGTTCTTCTTCTTCTTCTTCTTCTTCTTCTAAATTTTAACAAATCAACAAAAGATGACTGCTGAACTTTTTCCACTGAGCAAAGAAAATGCAATGTGAGTAGAAATTTCTTTGTTCAAACCTTAAGGAGGTTCGCGACTGATTTTAGCTGTGGATATATTTTTACTTTTTGCGTATACTTACGTCGGCTACATAAATTTCACTTCTTATTACCAACACTTAGCAAATATTTAATAACAACAATGAATCATCTAATCATCAATTTAATATTAACGAATAATCTCAGTCTCTCAAAGCCTTTCTTCTGTTCTTGATTCGCTGAATATTCGAAAAGAAGAAGAAGAAGAAGAAGAGAAAAATTTGAGCACAAATAAATTCTAAGGCAGAAAACATATGGTACGTAATATGCACTTAAGACAATCGTAAACTTTGCGCTCATGCGCGCTTATAGTATTTTCTTGAAGAACTATGGACATAATTTCTGTTGCGGCACTCTCTCCGACCCATTCATTTCTTTTTACTCATTTCCGAAACTTTTTTTATGTACTATCAAATTTGTAGAACTAGGTTTTTTCGGTTTTCTTTATGGATGTAGTGGCGGTGCACGCCCAACTAGTGGCCCTGCACTGGGGTCAAACAATCCTGGAACCGTTTTCGGCTTATCTCGAGATGGACTCTTGATGCCCATGATAGCATCCTACCTCCCTCCATCTCAACTGAGATTAGGGGTTAAAGCGGAGATGAAAGTGTAAGCAATCAAATGACTGCTAATGCAGCAGCGACATTACCTGAACGTTAGGCAGTAATCAGTAGGGACACTACGTACTGTTTCTAAAACGTTCTGAACACCTTCACCTCATTAATTCTCTCTGGTAATATCGATTTCACGCCACGCCACATTCTAATATGGCGCATATACGATACTGCGTATGATAGAGGATAGCGCAAAAAACGGAAGACTGTAATGTACGTTCAATGTAAATACAATTTTGTTGTTTGAAAAATTTTGTTGACTTTATTTTGTTCGTTTGTTTTGTTTTTATTGTGTGTTGTTGTTTTCAGCTATTTTTATTTTTCAATTTGGATTCGAGATATATGTACGGGTCTGGATAAATAATTTTTTGCGCTGTTTAATTGCAATTTAAATCTGACAAAAATCGATGCTGGCCTCAATCACTCCAACAAAACCCATACAAAATTTCTCTGCTTACACGTAAAATAGATCACGATATTGCCTTTGTCGCATCCAATTCAAAGGAATGAGCCTGGTGTACTCTTCACGGTAAAAGCGCAATCTTCATTCGCACAGTGGAATGTTTTCCGATCTCCGAAAAAACTTAATTTTGCGAACAAAAAGTTGGTTAAAAAATTTACTTTTGCTCAATTAAGTTCTTAGTAACTATCACGATTTGTTGTCGCTTTTGGAGAGATTATCGTGTAATGATTTCGAAGTTATACGATTCTTAACCGTAAATTTCGTTTTGCGGCTTTAAAGTCCGATTCAGATGCACTCTTGGAGCGAGGATATTTTTCGAAACAATGTTCTCGAAGTTTAAATGTTTTTCTTTGCTATCTAAATAACAGATTGCTTGAGTTTCCATTGATGGCTGAAAGTGGCCAGAAGGTCATTTGGGTTTTGAAGGGTTTTCTTATTGACGCCGCACATGTTTCTGTAAAGGTCGTGAAAACGTTCTTATTTATACAAAAAATATTACTAATAAATAAAAAGCAAAAATTTGTTTACCTTATCGTGCAATGAGCAAACCTTGAGAGTTTGAGTAGGCGTGCATTAAAAAGTGCGTTCATGACAGACAGCGAGAAACTTTACCATCCCTCATAAAAATGACTTATAATCGAATGGTCCGCTTTCACGAAAGGTCCGCTTTGAGGAAAGGCATAGGGAAAATCTATACAAATCGTATAAAGCTGTTGGGCAAACCATACCGAGTGCTTCAAGCTTTCTCTTTGTCATTCATGTCCGGTTCAATAAAGTGACACTATTACCGTCTATTCACTTTGGACGTCAAGTAGCAATTTACATTTTGATTTGAATGATAAGCAAGTAAGCTAACTTACCTGTTTACCTGTTTGGTTAACAGGATGACAGCGTGTGTCAAAATGTGACCTTCCCTTGCAGCGATGAAAGCATCAATTGAAGCATAATACCCTTATTTGATATTTCTTTTCACCACTTCGAAACCCATTTCGGTTTCGGTTTCTCCTCTGCTTCTCCTTCCTTTTTCTTAGGTACCTTTTTTGGTCGTTCATATTTTGGCTTGATCTCTTTTTTCGGCGGTTCGGGTATCTTTTCTATGAAACCGAGTTCTCCAACAGCCTTAATCATTCCGACAAGACCATCCAGAAGTTCGATGCTTACACGTAAAATCGATTCGGTTGGTAATTCGAAAGGTTTATATCTACCTTTACCCGGTAACTCAAGGCCAAGTGATATTGGTATATTCTTTACGCCGTAAGCCCAGTCTGTACTTGTGCCGCAAAATTCTCCGATCTCTTAACAAAATGTTGAATTTATTTTTCATCATCAATAGATAAAGTATTGAACATACTCAAAATTTCAGCGGCAGGTCCATAAATATATTTGGTTCGGAAACGAGGATAAGCGGCTTCAACAAACGCCTTGGCCACCTCCATCAACTCTTTATGGTCTTTAGGTTGTTCTTCCTTCGTATAGGCCCAGGGAGTAATTACTGCTTGTCCGGCAGCATGCAATGCTATATAAATCTTAAGAGTATCTTCCGGTATTGTGTCAATAAATTGTGCCAGCTGTTTAACTTCTGGCTCAGATTCAGCCTCACTGCCGCCATATTGATCGGTGCAAGGTTCATTTTTTATCACTTTATTAAATCCAGACATTTAAAGCATCTATTAAAAAATAATAAAATAAAATGGGTGTTTGTTTACCTCCCCACTGATGATTGAAATTGCGATTTAAATCCACACCTATGCATTCAGGAGATTCACGATTCTCTTGTTCTTCCAAAGGTCTCCTCGATTTGCGCCACAAACGTTCCTATAGGCCACAAAATTATGGATCATTTGCACAAACAATAAATTAGGAATCCTTTACCTTTTCTTGCGAAAAAACAAAACCATCGACATTAAATACTGGTACGATGTACCAGTCAATGCCTGCAGCAATTCTACGCACATCAGGATCTTTAGAAAACAGCAATTCCATAACTATACATGTAGCAGCTGAGGATGTTATCCATTCTCTGGCATGTATGTTGGACTCAATAAAAATTGCTTTGTTTCCAGTTTTAAAGGAGATTTTGAGTCCCCGTATTAAACGACCTTCGTGCGAACGACCAATTTCGAATTTCGTAACTACTTTAGAGCATTTTTCGGCAATTACATCCATCCAATTATAGATTTCACATAAAGTGGGATAAAAAGTCCAATCAAGACGTCGATAGACAGGTGGTGGTTCTTTTTTGGCTATCTTTTTCTTTTTCTTCTTCTTCTTCTCTTCTTCCTTAGTGGGTTCTTCCTTAACAGGTTTTTGTTTATCAACGGCTTCTTTCGGCGGCGGTTCTTCTTTAGCAGCACTTCCTTCAGCTTTTGCCTTTTCTTTCTCTTTTTCTTTCTTTTCTTTTTCCTTCTCTTCCTTCTCTTTTTGTTTCTCTTCCTTCTCCTTTGCTTTCTCCTCTTTTTCCTTCTCTCTTTCTTTTTGGAATTCTTTTAAAGTCTTCTTTGGCTCGGGCTTTGGACAATCAATTACTGGCTTCTTTTTAGCTTTATCTTCACCTTCAGGTTCTTCTTCTGCTTTTTTCTCAACGCCTTCTACGCCTTCTTTTGATGCGGCCTCCTTCTTTGGTGCTTCTTCC
>KK499961.1:395797-410681 GCA_000688715.1 Glossina pallidipes
CTATGAGATAAAATGTGTTGGCCTTCATTAATTTCGCAAGTCAGACCGCTACGCCCATCTGCGTGAGGCAGATCACGACTCCTCGACCTCTCAGCCCAACTTCAACTCCCTTCTACTTATTATTATTCTCTACTCTTAACCTGTACTCAGCCTACGCTTAGTCTATTCTATTCTATTCCTATTCTCTATCTTAATCTATTCTATTCTAAGTTTAGTCTAACCCTATTGCTATCGTAGTCTATCCTTAACCATAGCACTCCCTTCCCCTCCCCAGAGACGGAGAATCCATGAGACCAAAACGAGGGACGACTTTGGGTCCTCACAGTATATGCATAGAATGTTTGCGGAAGGCAGAGTTAGTAGAAAAAGAATATTTGAGTTGAGAAGTCGAGAGTATTGCCAAAAATAAATTGTGAATAATCCTACTTTTAAGGAAATTAATTGTAAATGAAAAGAATCTTGAAGTGAAAATGTGAAAGTGTATTTCTCTTAGACGAACTATGATCTAGCGATACGAATCGTATCCGAGAAGAGCGAATTTCGTAACAGTTATATATATGTTTCTTTGAAAATGAAAAATATTATATAAATGTTCAGAATTTCATGCTGACATAACTGGGCGAAAAATCAGACGAATGAACTTCCCAACGAAAGACAATACCTTACATGGTATCAAAAAACCACTTTGATCGAAAATTTTGACTTTCGATAGCAAAAGAGAACAATCAAATTAAAAAAACACAAATGATGATATATTACGATCTCAATACACTGATAATTCCGTGGCATGTGTTCAGGCGAATTTTGAAGCTTTTTATAGAAAAATCCATAAGCATAATGAAGACATTAAAATGTGAGAAATGTGAGAAACCACATATTACCGGTAGCTGTAGATATGGTTTAAATAATGTTAGACTATATATAAGCAAAAATGAAAACAATATATTAAGCCAAGTTAGCGTAAAAAGACTTACGGGCAATCTGTTAGGTTAATTCGCTACTGCTTAAATAAAGTTGCGTCAACCGTCTTTCATGTCTACTAAACATTTTTGGCAGTTGAAGTAAAAACGCTATAGTAGGACTCAAAATAAAATACCCTTCACCACTTCGCTTGCAAAATAAGTTGTTCTGAGGGAAGCGATCGAAATAGTGATCGGATCTGAATCATTTTCAACAGTGTTTGCTCTTGGCGCCAAGTAAATTAGTGATCCGACCCGAATCATTTTCAGCAGTGTTTGCTCTTGGCCCCAAGTAAGTTAGTGTATCCAGTTTTACTAAAATATACCAAAAATTATGGCCTGTAGGTCGAACACAAGAAAACAAGACATACAGACGGTTAGAAGGATGGACAAGGTCAAATTGATTCAGGAAGCGATCCTTAATCGATGGGTTTGTCTCAAGTCCTTCTGGGTGTGTCATACATCCTCACTAACTTAATACACCACAAGTGATGTAGCGTATAATTATGAAATTAGACAATAAACTTTAAATTTCAATGTTATTTATAAATAAGCAAAGACTACACAGTGCTCCAGCCACACTCTCTACATTCGTTTTCGCAGTACGCGCGTCTATTGTTCCTCGCAGATAAAGTAAAACATGATTCCATATGATTCCATTAATTAAACCATTCGCTAATGAGTGGATTACCGTTAGGACTTATACCAAATCTAACGAAATAAATTCCAATGAAATTTTGCACATCGGAATCAAAATAAAAGTCGTTCTATAAATTTTTGCTGCTTTTTACGTATACTCAGGTTTACTCCATCGTGTAGTGCTTACTCACTGAAAGGCACATTCATGTAATTCAAAATTAAGCAAAAAACCAACACATGCCCAAAACTTTTTCAACCCATTGTTTTTTCCGTACTTACATCTGCATGCACATGTGAACTTTGGCTCTATACTTTTCTAGTTTGATGGCAATAAACGAAAAGTACACCAGCTGATAACAAAATACAAAAAATACAAAACCAAAAATTTTATAATTCTGTGAATGGAAAAAGCTATGGAAAAAAGACTAAAAACTGCGAAAACAAACAACACGAGATGTTCCGCTTTTTCTGCATATTTCTATAATATTTGCATAAATTACTAGCAGCAACAAAAAGAAGAACAACAACAATTATTACTTATCTACACAAACACGATATCGCATTATGTGAACGAACGCGTAAATTCATGTATGCGAGTGAAGACGTAATTATTTGTTGAACAAAAAAGAAAATCCTTACGTTTTGTACAAAATATGGGATTTGTTTGTTTCACTATGCACTGTATGTATGTATGCATGTATGTATGTAGAGCTTTAGAATATTGATTGTGCGTTATTGTACTTTTCTCGGCGCAAAGTGTCAAAAACATTCACATTAATTTATCTTTTTATCTTCACATGAAGCCTAAATAAAAGGACGCACTTCTTCACCATCACAGAACAATTTTAGGTTACATTGCACTTGACACTCACTTTCTTTGTGAGTTCCGATGAGATCGTATATATTTTATCAGCAAGATATTTTGAGTCGGGTAATCCAGAGCAACCCCATAACTTGTCTGCTTTCTTTTTATTTCAATACTTTCACGGTCACGGAAATCGATGTCGGAAAAATCTCGCCTTCGCTTCTCCAACTTCTGGATGGTGAGTATAGAAACGAAGTTCGCAAATGCTATTACCATAGCATTCATACAAATGTCTGACTTGGTTATACAGATGTTCGATTCGAAAGCTCGGGTGGATAGAAGAGTCAAAGAAGTTTTGCGATTATTGGGTGAGCAAACTGTAAACTTTTCCTCACAAATATATTTGTATTTATGAATTTGTCATTCGTAGTACAGGGTATAGCATATTAAGTTTGTGTTGATGTAGGCAACGACCAGAAAAAGTTGAGACAGACTCACTCACCTCTTATTATGCCAACTGATTGAGAATCATTTTCTGAATCAATGTAAGCTTGTCTGTCTGCTCATAGTTCTTTTTCTTTTTCTTTTTCTTTTCGTCATTCTGTGCATTTCTTGATTTAGTTGCAATTTTCAAGATATCTTAATGGATTTTAGTATGTTGACGAGTTTTGGACTAAGACCGTAACTTAGTAAAAATGATTTGGATGTAACTACGTTTGCAATCTCCATATAATGCTTTTAAAAGCTATTTCGTAATTTCTATATTAATATTATATGTGAAAAATTTGTATTTGGGATGATTTATTGAAACTCCTGTAATACCCTTCGTAGAATAAACAACTCGTTATGTGTCAGAAAGATTTAATTTCCAATATTTTATGACGAAAATTGGTCCATAGTAGCAATTGGAAGCAAAAACGACGTACACGGTCTTAAAGCCATACAGGTCTAGTTTTACGAACCCTACCCAGATAAACTCGCTTCTATAAAATGGGTTTTTGGAAGGGGTTGTTTTGGGTTCTTTTTTTATGAGTATTGTCATCGAGAGTGTTACGAGTCGTCTGATTGCAAACTTTTCTATTGGGAATTCAGTTACAATGGAGATTCAGGATTTAGTAAGCAGGTGTGTGTGTTGCTGAGGGGGCCAGAGAAGTTCGTAGTGTGGTTTGGCGTCTGATTTATGCTGGTTTGATATGTGCTCCATGTACATGAACAATCTGAAGGGCATTAGCTGGATGGCGTACACGAGGAAGTATGGACAATCCAAAAGCAAGAGTATGTTCGTAACTATAATGCTTGTGGTGTCAACGACAATTGGGATCCTGGGGTTTACGTTGTCCACCCATTCTAATACTACATGAACTTTTTCATCGCTTAGCAAAAGTGGCGTAAAAACGGCTTTTGGGGCCTGACTTCTGGGTGCGGATCTTAGGGTAGCATTCATTGTGGCTGTGGTTATCCAAACTCGGGGACATAAAATAGTTAGAGGTGAATGATAGAGGAGAAGAGTTGGACCACATGCAAACTTTGATGTCTGGTGCTTTAGTTTTGGTATAGATTCTATCTCTTTCAGAATTGTCTAGGGGAGTCGGAATTCATTTGTACGTAACTTGATAGACCAGCAGGCTTCATCTGATTAAGCAATCAAAGCAGGTGTAGGCGTTGAATACAGAGACTATTTGTCTCTCTTCTGTTTGGTTTTAACCCATAATTTATTATCTTTATGGACTTTGAGGTATTTATTCATACAGTTATGATGCACTGTAAGGCATTCTCTGCATTTTCTTCTATGCATCAAGCGAAAATGTTTCAGTCTATCTTATATGTATTTTGTGTGTGTGGTTATAAACACCTAAAATGCACTTAAAATTCTCAAAAACATTCAAAGATACATCCGCTCATGTAGAAGAAAAAGGACGCTCACATGATTGTATGTTAATTAACATAGCGTAATCTTCATAACAATGTAGACAAGTGTGTAGTCTTTCACAGAAACACCGCCGAAAGCTCTCGTGCACACAGATATGTCTGCGTATGATTAAACGCTCAAACTGGCTCATATATCAAATCGCTCGTAGGTGGAAGGGTAACTGCAACATGCGAATCATTTATACGACTACTGTTATTGCTTCGCTTTGCCAGTTTACTTATACGTTGGCAGGGATGACTATTGTGAATATTTTCTGAATGTTTTACTAATACGTATTTCGTCACCTTCAGTCACACATATGCTGCCTGAAGTATTTAACTGCTTCAATACACACAAAGAGTAATTACAGCGCAGGCGAAAGTGGAGCAGTTATATAGTGCACGTGAACGAACAAATCGAATTTGAAATAGGACGAGGAAAGTATTTGTTCGCAACTTTTCTATTTAAAGTATTTTCACAAATCCTTCATTTCTTATACGTAGAGAAGAAAGAAAAGCTCTACGAAGAGATCGAATTGATTATATATGAAATATGATGATATATATTATTGATATCGAGTTGATTATAAATAATAATATATATCATTATCACTCACTGTTTTTGTTAAGTAAGAGGTAACATTTCATTGGTCTGTACCATTTAATGGTGGGAAGCGAACATCAAATGCACGTGAACGTGAAATTTTCAAAAGGATTTTGTTTTAGTTCCGTATATTTAGACTCGAAAAAAGATTGATGGTGGAAGATGAAGTGCACATTCTTGTCGCCGATTGAAGGTTAATGGATTCCTTTGAATACTTTTTATAACAACAGGGATACCGTTAGTCTATCTTCACAGAGCATTTTGCTCTAACATGATCCTGACAAAATTGTCGTCGATTAAAGGTGCTAGCCCAGAGCGTGGCTTTTCAGAAAGGTCGAAATCACTTATTTAAAAGATTTCGAATCATCTTCTGCATGTTCTACCAGAAACTGCACCTTCACCAAACACTTTCAGTAAATTTCTACACGCGACTACAGCATTTCTCACTCGCTGGAATTCGCACAAAATGCAATGGCTTTACCAATAGCCATGGGTACGCGATGGCGGCTCATTTAATACTAACATGAATCACCTTAGTTTTACTTCAAATGCCATCGGTGATAAAAAGAGGGAACCCAAAATCGTTATGCGTTTACTTGTTGAAACTTCTTGTTACCGCAGCGTAACCGGAACGGACATAACTTTTCGGTAAACCTAATATACCTAACCCTAGTGAAGAGAAGGTATTTTTGCTTCATGCTAAAGCGATTACTCATGAAATAGTTTTTGTTATAATCTTCATGTCAGCGCGCTATACGGACTGTTGTCAGGATCATAATGCTAAACTACGAAATACATTTTTATACTTATCCCTGATGGATGAGGGGTTAATTTATTTTGTTAAAACGTTTGCAACGCACAGAAGGAAGCATCAGAGACCCCACAAAGTATATATATTCTCGATCAGCATCAAATTCTAAATTGAAGCATGTCTGCCTGTCTGTCTATGCAATGTTTGTTGACATGATGAATGAAGCCATCGACTTCAAATTTGGCAAAAATGTTGGGAGTTCACGCACTCAGGTTGTTATTGAAAATGGACCGAATCGGCCGAAGGACACGCCCCTAGCATCACGTAAACTGAGAACACCTCTGTTTTTCAAAGGAATAAAAAAATTTTTTTTTTCTTTTTACTCATAACCTATAGCAGATAAATATACAAAAATTTGAAAGCATTTGCCAAGGGCGATGTTGTATTTGTGCATAAAAATGGTAAAAAATTGACCACGCCTACTCAATACTATAGTATGTCAAAATTTGATAATTTTTTCATGACGCGCAGGAACAACTTTCAAAAACCCCATAAAGTATACAAATTCTTGGCTTAAAATCTTAAAAGCACCTAAACAGCTCATCCTGTTCGTCTGCCCATTTCTCCATGTGTGTGGGAAAAATTTCTCCCATTAGCGAAAATGAAGATATCGACTAAAAATTTGCAAAATAATTTGGAATTGAGCTAAACTTTTCAAAAGACACACCTATAACGCCCACATGCCTCTACCACAAAAAATTTCATTTTGAAAGTAGAAGAAATCAACTGCGCCAACTCCACATTATAGAGCATGAGAGTTTTGTCCTTTTGTCTTTTTTTGGTATAACGGTGATGGGTAAGAAGAATTTAATTTTCTTAGTGGTTTTCTTTTATATAGAATAGCTTTTCATAGCAACAATTCTCTGAACTATTAATGTTTTCGTATGAGCGATTGTAACCGCCAACAAGGGCATACTTCGCTGGTGTAATGGTTCAGCTGGAGCTTTTTTACATTACATGACAGTAGCATCGCGGCAGAACGCTTTTCACCTTAAAATGCGTTATTACGGTAATTAGTTCATGTCATTGTTGCGGTGCTCCCTGGGTAGCGAAAAACTTTTTTTTATTTAAATAATTGCGCGAATTCAAAATAACTGGAATTATAAATGTCAAACTGTTAATTAAGGTTTTAAACGTCCTTCAGCCGAAATAGTGTTTTAAACGGTCTACACCTTTGACACTTGACTATTAACTTACTGTAATGACACATCAACGTGATAAAGTCGATAATTTTCGTTAAAGGAGAACACAGTAAGTAAACACATGTCGCTAGTGACTATGTGCTGCCATGACTAAAGTAGTTGAATGAAATATTCATGCCACACGATATTTATGAAGCAGCGTGAATTTTCAACGAAAAATTTGATGTAAATTTAAACTAAATTAAAAAAAAAAGCGATATTTTTTACACATACGAACCAAACTCATAAATTACATATGTGGTTTCAGGACTTGCTTAAGAAATATGTTATTTACAATACGATATTACCTCTTATTTAGTGCAAGTAGTATCAGTTTCTTAAGCTTGTGTACAACAATTGAAAACGCGATGGTGGAACGCGGGTGAGCGTTCAATATGCTACACCATCCTATAGTTATTCATATAACGACTTTTCAGAATAAGATGTTATGTGGAAAGTGGTCGAAAAAGCGTTACGATCTGAACCACTTTTAGTAGCGTTCGTCCTTCAGTCGAAACACGTTAGTGTACTAAATTTGCGACCTTTAGGTTGAATAAAAAAACAAGACAAACAGGCAGATGGACGGACAGAGAAACTTGGATCGATGCAAAAATTAAAGGTGGATCAAGTCCATCTGGGTGTTGTATACTTTCGTACAAACTTAATATGCTCTTGTATCACACATGTTGTAGAATACATTAATGATTAAGCTTCGCTCCGAAAACAAGTATAAAGATTTATGGTAGAGCATATTTTTTTGGACGCAAGACATTGCGTGTTTCCGCCCACGCCGGTCTAATTCATTCCACATATTTTTGTAGGGGTGCATGTCTGTTGATTGGGGAAGAGAATGAAGCAATTTGAGGCAGTTATATAAGGTCCATTCTTGAATTCAGCGGGCCTTATGCTTAAGGTCGTTATTTTGATAGAACTTAAATGTTTCCTGGTTTGTGCCCACTTTCTTTCAAATTTCCCTGGAACATCTTTAAATAATTCTCCTCGTAAAGAATGCCATCCATTAACACAAATTTTCCGACTCCCTTTACAAAGTGTATACCAAACTGTAACATGACCATTGCCATGATCACCGTAAGTTGTTTGAACGTAATAGGAATAATGTTTTGTTTGTAATACAAAATAGTAAAAAGAAATTTTTGTATTTGGACAATGGACTGGGTTTACCAAGCGTTTACTTTTTGTCGAGACAGAAGTATATGAAACTCTTTGAAATTTTATATGTAAAGATGAAAATGAATCGGTTCAGTTCTGTTCGCAATTTGAAGGCCAGCAAAAACATAAACAAAAAGAGCTGCGTGCATGCGTGAAAAAACGAGTTAAAGAGAAACATCAAAATAGAGTTTACTTTCATTCTTTCAATATTGTTAGCAGAGTTTAGAACTTTTTATCCTTCGCAATTTCATGTGTGACTATAAAAGTTATTTCTAATTTTAATAACAGAGTACCATTCGCTACCGTTGTGTTCGCTGCCTTTTTGCTCTTCCTCCAGAATTTTCGTATATATTTTATTTCGCCTATAATTGGTTGCTTAAAAGCGTTGTTTGAGAAATATGATGCTTGCAAATAGCTCTGGTGAACATTTGTACCGCCTTTTGGAAACTTCACCGACGAAAATTTCCAATCATAAGGTAATAACCCGAACGTTGAGCTCCTTGCACTTTTTGATCTCGGTAATATGTTTACGAATATCAATTCAACATTCGTACAATGATTTTTCGCGCTGAAATTCCAGTGTTATTTATCACTCTTTCTTTTGTACGTACCGGAATCCCTATATGCGGTTGTATGCAAAAAAGTAGAGTTACATGATCCAAATGCAGCAAAATTGATTTCTATTTCAAGTTACTATTGTGAACTAGTCTTCATCATGAAATAGCAAAAATTATACCCTTTTCCCATATAAAGATACAATTTTCGTAGGAAGGGTTATATGAGAGAGCGTTCAAAAACTTGCTCTATCCGAATGACTTTTTCACATATTAATTTAAAATGTCTAAGTGCTATTACACGGCGAGGGCATCCTGTAATATGCGGGCTTTCATGAAAGATGCGCCTTCGCATGAAAATAAGGTTTTTAATAGTTTTTGTTGTGTTACTTTCCAAAACGAGTGATTAAGCGTACTAGACGAATTGGGTGAATAGGGTATCTAATAGTCGGCGTGGCCCGACCACAATGGTCTTACATGTTTTTTCATTTAATTTATCAGATAAAGCTTTTCTTTAACCTGAATTTAAATCGAATCATTAGATCGGATTTGTCCCCAATTGTGTGTTTGTTCTAAACAAAATATTGATATGAAATTAAAGTCCAACCAACATTCAATAAAAGTCCTCCCTAAGCGGTGGAGTAAAAATTGTCTACTAATAGCAAAAAAAAAGGATATTTTCACTTCAATTTCACTTCAATTTCAATAGATTTCCGTAAGTCGGTCAATATTCAAAATTCAAACAGAAATTATGCTTAATGCCTCCTTTGCAGTGTTATATGTTTACAAATATTATATATATTTCGAAATCTGCAAATATTCTTATATTAAGTCATGATAAAAGTGAACAATATATGCCAACTGTGCGTGTTATGGAAAAGTATTTTAATTTTATTTGATGACAAATGCAGGACATGCTAGTGTGCTGTGTGTGATTGCTAAACATGGCAAAAAAGCAATTATCGCACATCCTATATACCATAGTCATATATATATACACTCGCATACGAACACAAAGTCATATATAGGTGGTATACGTTTACACATAAAATCTGAGAATTACAAGGCATTACACATATGTCTTTTCTATTTGAAGTTCCAGTAAATGAGATTTGTAATTTATTGTTCATTTACGAATAAATTTGAAAACATATTTCGTTTTGTGTTTCATTTTTCCTTTCCTATTTATTCTTCTCCTTTTGCCGTTCGTATGTATGTTGTGTGCATTTCGATTGAAATTTTATTTCAGGCTTTAATCAAAAAAGCAGCAAGAGATTACAACGAATAAAGTAAATAAAAAAAAAAAAAAAAAATATATATATATATATATATATATATGTGTGTATATAGATATATATTAGCACAGAGATGCCCTTAAAGGGTAATTTTACCTTGAGAGCACAAAATAATGGGTCATTTAACCGAATTTATTTGCAAAAGACAAGTTAATGGAATTATTGGAAGAATGTCTTCCCAAATGTTTGTACATTTCTTGTTTGGGGCTCAACAACATATTAGATAATTATTTAAGAGAATTGAGTTCAAACTGCAAGTATAGCTCCACACGTAACCTTCAAAACTTTTCATTCATTTTAATAAAAAATTCCGTTTTTTTCAAGAAACTTTGTCAAAACTCATCTATAAAATCCGTTAAAGCGAACCAGCGAAAAAATACTATTATGAAAGTGATATGAATTGAATTTATGTCTTTAACGTTACGATACTAAGAAGAAAGAATACGACTTAGAAAAAATTTTTGCACTGCTTATCTGATCGTTTACGGACAACGTTGATGAACTCTATTCAGTCGCATGCACAAATTAAAAATGCATGGGACAATAACAGACAAAATTTATTGGCTGCCAGTAGTTTCCTCTAAGAAGAATGCTATAGCAGTGGTTTCTGATTCTATCGGCTTCTGATTCTGTTCACTCTACCATTCACTTGCTCTATTCATTTCATTAAATCATTTCAGCCTACATTTAGGCTTACAGTTACTTTGTGTGTTATGTTACTTAACTAAAATTCCTGGTTTTGTGTACACTTTCCGTCTTCCTTAAATTCCCAGTTATTTACACTTCTGTGCTCTCGACACTCTACTTCGATACAATTATTGTTTTCTGTTCATAACTCTATAAGCAAACGTAACAGAGCTGTAGGATGTTGAACTCAATTTCACATCCGCCTGTTCGGATTTTTGTCTTTGCATCCTCCTGCATTGGTAATTCGAAGAGAACGTGGAGTGTGTCTAAAAGTTGTAGGATTCGAAAAAGAAAATTACTTTCGCCAGTGCGTCATCTGCTCGCGTCAACAGTTCAAGCTAGAAGAGGGGACTGTTAGACTAGAATTTCTCTCAAAAAGTACCGATCGAATAGCTGGCGTTTCAATCCTAAGTGATCTCACTTGAAATCGAAGCAGTCGGTTTCGGACTTTTTCTGTTTCCTTTGTTTTTATACTCTACACCATATGCGGTGCAAGCGCATGTACGTAATTCCTGAAAGCACTTGAAATAGACTCACTTTTTATTATAGCAATCGATTCAGAATCACATTCGGTCTATGTGCCCGTCTTCTATTCTTGCCTGTTCAACACCTTTGTTTTAAAAAGTCGTTATATAAATTGCCGTAGGATGGTCGAGGGTGGCCCGTGACACACTATAGTGTTATTAATTGTTCTTAAATAGGTTATTTCACCACTTTTTTAGTAAAATCTCGGAAGCAATCTAACTCCCATTAACTGAGGTCGTTGTTGCGGGACACCGTTATTAATATTAACTTTTCATGAAAGCCTAGTTCACTGCATTTAATATCAGTTTAACCAACAGGTGTTTGTTTTCGAAAGTCCCCAAAAACATCTACTGACCGATCTCCAAAATATATTGTATTAAGATATTTGATCAAACTTTATTCGATGTTAGTTGCGTAATCAGTCCTCTGATCGGAGTCGATTTGATAGTTATAGTGTATTCAAGTGAAATTACAATTTCATTGTCTATTATCTCTACTTAACTATAGGGTTTCTGAATGAAGCGATATTTATATATGTATGTACATATATCAGTACTTTTTCGCAACTTTATAGTAATTATTGCACAATAAAGTAAAGTAAAGTAATAGCATTGTTAAAGTTCATAAATAATAAAAATTTTAATTATGATAAAATATGAAACTGATCCAACACCTTTGCGTATATAGCGAGCACTATATTCTTTATAATGAAAATGTAAAACCAAGCAGAAATAAAAACGAAATATAAAACCAGCAAGAAAATTATATTCGGATGCGACCGAATCTTTTATACCTTTATCGCTTGCATTCTAACAAAGATGCAAAAAAAGAAAAGAACTAATCCCATTCCATACTCTGTAGGGTCCATACTCTATAAGGTTCGGCTGCTTTTGTCGATTTTTGTGGAACAAAAGTGGAAATTTGTAATATATAGAGTTATCTTCTTTCTTGTGACCATGGCTGCGTTTACCACTGACATTTTCAAGCAGATGGACAGACAGACTGACAAACATGTCTAGAATGCTTCAAATGTGAACTTGGTAAATAATATGTAGAGTCTATAGGGTATTTGAAGCTGCCTCCTGGATGTTGGAAACGTTTTGATAAAATGTACATATCTCTCGTCCTTCGGTGATGTGTATAAAAATTACACTTTGCTTTAATATCGATTTAAATTAAATTAAATTTAATTAAAATGTGTTAAATGAACTGTAGACACAGCCAAAATTCGATGACTTCGTCGAATAAACGCACGGGTGGGCGCTGCAAAGGAAAGGACAAGCGGTCAGTTTACTGTTCTCGTTATCGACTTATCGCGCCATTCGAAAGACCGAAACATTACGGTCGTATTTTGGGTTGATTGGTACTCGATTGCTTTCGCCTCATGTTGGGCTTCTCGTTCGTTGCAGTTATAATGGAATAATTGCATATGTATTACAAGATCAGAGAGAGAAAAGTGAACAAATAATCAAACCAAATGTAAAATGTAAAGAAGAAAGTGATGAGACAAATGAAATTTATAAAGAAAAAAAATACATAAAAAATATATAAAAAAAGTGTGTAAACATAGTTTAATAAATTGAATAAAGTATATGACCATGACCGCCAACAATGAATTTGGAAAAAGCTGGAAGTCGTCCTGTGATATCATATCAGTTTATTTGAAAGATCTCAGCCCAGCCAAAATCAAAACCGGGTATTGGGTGTCAAAATTAGGTAAGTCCGTTCGAGTTGCTAAGACGAACATTAGCTTAAATTTTTCCCTAACGTACTGTGCTCCTCTGTTGTAGGAGGATTATTTTGCATTATTGGGATTAGTGAGGAGGTGACTGATAGCTACTTCACCTACTTTCGTGACTGATAGTTACTTTTAGGACCTGGATATTAGTTCGTGA
The DNA here is from genome assembly GCA_000688715.1 of Glossina pallidipes. Classification (NCBI taxonomy): domain Eukaryota; kingdom Metazoa; phylum Arthropoda; class Insecta; order Diptera; family Glossinidae; genus Glossina; species Glossina pallidipes. Next base: position 408,831 of record KK499961.1, read on the forward strand.
TTAGTATCAAATTTTGAATCAATTTAAGCATGTCCCTCTGTCCGTCTGTGCAATGTCTATTTTATATATTCTCCTGGCCGCAAAAAAGAAGCTGTCGACTTCAAAATTGGCAGCAACATTGAAAGTTCAAATTCCGAATGCTGTCTATCTGTCCATACTGGATATATATTTGCGGTAAATACTCTCTCGTTATCGAAAATTAAGATATCGCCTATAAATTTGTAAAGGGATTTGAAAGTGAACTAAACTTTTCGAAAGACACGCCTACATGACAAAAGCTTTTATTTTAAAAATTAGAAAAAATCGGCATGAAAATTTAATTGCTTTAGCTTTTTGTCTTTTTTAACGGGGATGGGTATACAAGATTCGGTCGCGACCGAATATAATTTTCTTAATTGTTTTTTTTTTTTAAATGAATAATCATGCAGGGAATGTCATCTGTTCGTGTAATACGATGCCGACCAAAAAAGAGAGAAGAAAGTGATAGACAGGCGGTGGCCGCAAGCGTAGTGGATCGCGAATCTTATCTATTGGGTTACTCAGGCGGATAACGGTTTCTTTATTACGGAAAGATGTTTATTTTTCAAATATTACTCCAGTACACGTTTGAGTATTTAGGGATTCTAAAAATCTCACAGAATGCTAGAGCACTGTATATGTGTGTATGCGTATTCCAGATTATTAGCCTAATGGGAAATTATGGAGAGTTGCTGTGGAAATGCAATCAACTGTATGCAAATTATCATTAACACGTGAATTGTGTGTGTAAATGTTGGCTGGCGGTACAAAGTGTGTAAAGTAATCATTTTCGATTAGCAAATTTACCTGCGTTAAATACAATACAGCAAAACACTAAGTATTTTGTAATTATGTTACGCTTTAGGCGCTTCGGACCGTTAAAGGCAGTCTTTTATTAGATCTTTAAAGTCTCGTTTTTACTCGCTTATCTTATGATGCATAAGTTTGCAAATATATAAATATTTACGAATGTACATATGTATATATGGTTATGAAACGCTTACTTTCCTCTGCAATATAGCAATGGAAGATTCTGAATAATAATATCGTTTAGCAACTGTGTTCAAGATATCAATAATGCTTTTAGAAATGCCTGTCAAAACTTGAAACAAGAGTGATAAAGCTGTGAGTATTTCAGCAAATTGATTAAAAACAAAAGCCATCACTGCGGTAGGTTTGTAGGAGCTTTTCTTGTTTTCAAGAGAATACACGTAGTGCAGGTTAACATTTTGTACGATGTAAACGAAATAAAGATTAAGTAAAGCCGAGAAACATAAGACTCATGGGAGTCCCGTTCAACGGGATAAATTGCATGCATTGCGGTGCGCAACAGCGGCGTAAACCATACATTTTTCATTTTATTGAAAAATTGAATAACACGTACCTTCATAAAGAGTCGGGATAGGTAATGAGGCTATCAATTCATTTGTAATAACCGAAACAAAACACCTAAGCGTATGAAATATACGCTTTCCTGGTCAAACGAAAATGATGAACTGATGCCGGGTGCTTTGCTATTTTCCTATCTGTTTGGCATCTGTTTAAAGCAACAAAATTCAGGTAGCCGCTATTACCCATAAGTCAATAGCAAAGGCCATGATCCTATATCTAGGCATCGCATATGATATAAGTACTTGCATCGTATATGATATAAGTACATGCATCGTATATGATATAAGTACTTGCATCGTATACGATATAAGTACTTGCATCGTACACGATATAAGTACTTGCATCGTATATGATATAAGTACTTGCATCGTACACGATATAAGTACTTGCATCGTATATGATATAAGTACTTGCATCGTACACGATATAAGTATAACCTGG
>KK499961.1:421394-522497 GCA_000688715.1 Glossina pallidipes
TTTTTTCCAGCCTAAATTACATGCGGGTGTTTCTCACAATCTCTCGGCATCCTCCGCCATTTCTTGCCCGCGACCAGGCGGTGTAAGGCAACCTGCGGCAACTCAGCTTCAGCTTTTGGCGATAGTCATACAAGAATACAACAAAGGACGTGCGGGTGGTCGGGCCTTGATAAATTTCTTTTTGAAGCCGTTTTCTCGCACTTGGTTGCACATCCAGATTTGATTGCTTGACTCCTTTCAACCATTTTGAAAATCACCAAATCTTATTTTCTTTCAACTTAATTTCAATTTTAAATGCACAAAAAATATGCTTAAAGAATTGAATGCAAAAAAATGTAGCGAAAATTTTAAAATCAAAACAAAGGTATGTATGACAAAAAAAAAAGTTTGTTTTATGAAAAGAGAAGTTATACGTAACCTATTGAACATAAATGCCATGCTTGCTTTATTCATAGGTGCGGATTTTGTATTTTAAAAAAAAGTTGGATAACGTCAGTCAAACTGCAAGTGAAGGTTTCTATTTTCATTGATACATAGGCGGTGGACTAGCACCGATTGGGATAAAAGACTTTTCATTCAATCTTGCTCTAATATTTATACACATTCCGATATATTGTAATGACCGAAGTCACGCAGTTTGTTTCGGTCCTACACCTAGTTATTCTTACGTATTTAAAATACGATAAGTATACGGGTTTTCCACTCATATTTTGTAGTAGGTAGTTCGTTATTCTCTTGTGAGTATTATAGGGCTGCCGTAGTAAGTACGCACTTGAGTAAGTAAGAACGAAAGGGAATGGGAATAACTTAGTTGACATACTTCGAATGTGATCAACTAACCGATTGTCAACGCCAATTGATGTTCGAACAAAAGTACAGACAAGAAGAAGAGGACTTCCCACTTCCTTCGTCTTGACCGAACCGCCGTTGATGTAAGGTAAACCAGAAAATTAAGATCCGTAATCATCCGTTAGGACTGCACGACGTAGGTGCAAAATTCGTCTAAGTAGGGAGCTAGGGAATCGTCCTTGCCGTCCGTGGACTAATGACGTTAGGATAAAATAGGCATTTTAAGTTTAGGACTATATAAGTAGGCATGAAGTACTCGTGGAACTACAGAAGAAAAAAAGAAGAAAAAAAAGAAAATTGAATGAAAACAAAACCAAGTAAGAAAGTTATATTCGCCGAACGCCGAATCTCGCATACCCTCCACTATCCTCTTCGCATTCTACTCCCAAAGTTCTTTTATTTGATACCCATATCGGTGGTATTATTAGGACAAAAAATAATCGCTGTGTCCGTTACGTTAAGAGTAAGCTTCGTAAAGTAAATGTGGTAAATTTCAGCATTCTAGCTTTTATAATTGAAAGACGAGAAAAAACGCACAAACTTTTGTTAACGAAAACGGAGTTGCGTTCACTTTACGCTCCTCTACGCGCTTCCGCTCCTACCGATTTGGTCCATTTTTAATGCCAACCTTCGTGCAGAAACTTCCAATTTTTCTACCAAATTTGGAGACGATATCTTATCATACAGACGCACAGACGGACAGACATGGCTAAATCAACTCAGGATTTGAGTTTGATCAAGAGTATATATACTTCGTACTCTGAAGCTTTCTTTTGGGTGTTACATATATTATTAAAAAAAAAAAAAAAACGAACCTTACAGTTGTGGGTATAACAAGGGAACACCTACATTTTCGTCCCAATACTAAATTGCTACCTAATCGGATGACTGACTGCAAAAATTAGAAGCATATGTTTGTAGTTGGGATAAGAATATGTGAACTGTTGGAACTCCTTGGGCAGGGGACTGTATGCTCTTATAACGGTTATCTGAGAGGATTTGGCTGAAGAGTCGCTTTCCTAAAGAAAATTGCGAACCGATTTATTAAAAGAAAAAATAGATTAGAAAGCTGCTTCAGTCTCTCACGTAGAATAATGTTATAGAGGTTAAGCAAAAGTTTGATTTTAATAAAATTAAAGCAGGACACAATCTCCTCAAAGAGAAGACATGTCTGATTATACGATTTCATAGTAGTCTCAATTTCCGCCGGCATGAAATACTCGTGGAACTATAAACTTCTAAGGTATATGGTAAGCATAATTAACGCATTAGTTATTCTAATTTCGATCTAAGTGGGCGTATAGACCTACAAGGACTAAATCTTATTTTATCATCGAAAAAAAAGGGTTATATCGCAGGAATAATTCATTTTTACTTAATACAGCACACTTGCATACACATACATCTAAATAAATTTATGCAAATTTTCATGCTACTCTTGATGAATATATACTTACGATAATACAGACTTCTTCCTTACACTAACTTGCACAATTTGAATTTCTTTTTTAATTTTTGCTCTAAGTATAGTTTAAATCGACACGCTGACACACTATTATTCTGATATACGTGAACTAAACTGCTTTCCATCGAACATGTTTGGTATGATTATGCTGATGAAAGCTAATTCTGACATCATTCCTTGTTGGTGTGATAAACAAGCTACTTACTCTGTAGTAGTTAATGTTTTAAAATGATGTCCTTGTCATGTGCGCTAGTATAAAAAGGCGTGATAATAAAGAAAAGTAAACAAGCATTCAAGTGCAAAAAGACGAATAGAGAAATATATAAAGTAATTAACAAGCTTGTTATATGCATATATAATATCAAGTGGGTATGATATGAAGCGTGAGTAATTCACATCTATATAATAATGAATGCATAGGAAAAGAAGAAGAAGAAAACATGTATAATATAATATAATATATAAGAAAAGAACAAAACGTTCAACTTTTTTTTACACGGTAGATAAGCGCTTTGGAAAATTGTCAAGAAAAATGTATGCAAAAAAAATACATGCGACATATGGTATATTTGCGGACACTTTTCACAATTTAAAAATGTCATGTAAAATGAAAAAACTCGTGCTTATCGTCCGACTAATTTGGTCGATTTTCAATACAGGGCTGCATGCAACTTCCAATGTTTCTATCAAATTTGAAATCGACATCTTTACTTTTGCGACCTGAAGAGTGTCAACTACTCTTACCATACAGATCCACAAAGACAGAAATCTATTCAAAATCTCATGCTGATCAAGAATTTTTATACTTTGTAGCTTTTACCGGTTTTTTCATATAATTTAATGAAAATTTATTATAATTGTAAAGGGTAGATACCCTTGTACCTAGTAAACAGTGGAGAACTAATAGCGAAGAGTAAAATGAACGCAGTAACGTTGCAGAGAAACGGTAGTCATCGGTTAAAAGGAAGTTGACGAAGAAAGTTCTAAAGTCGCACAGCTGTTAAGTAGAAGTCATCGAGTCAAGTTGTAAAATCATACTGTCGTCAAACCTTTCTGCCAACTACCATTATGTCTGTATACTTAGTTAATCGTCAATTTGAATTACTTTACATTAAAACATTTTTCTGCAATCTTAGCTTCTGATAATAAAGATGTGATCATCCTTTACAAAAATATAAAATACGGCTTTCGTATGGGGAGAAACAACACTCGTTTTCTGGATATAGTCACAGGAATAGAAGCTCTGTTCGAACAGATAGAAAAACCATGTTCAGTGTGCTTCAGTGCTTCTAACGTTTTGTGCGCCATGTCGTTAAGTTAAAAAATTACAGTATCATAATTCGTAGTAAGATACTATACCAGCATGACCTCGCCAAAGGAAGCATCGATTAATGATTATTTATATCGTAGGGCATTTATTGTCACATCACATAACATGACGGGGCAGCTTTGATTTAAGATGGTAAAGTAACGATCCATTTCTCTCGTCGGAGAGATACCAGGACCGGTGCATTCATATTTCATGGTCTATTAGCAAAGCCTCATTCTTGGGCGGTGTTTATGAAAATATGTTTTATATGGTAAACACTTTTTGCATTAACATTTAAGTAAGCCGTGGTTAAAACACTTAACTATAAAGGGCCAATAATTTTGTAAAGGTTGCCACATCAATGCATTGTACGCCATCTTTAGGGCACAAAGTTTTATTGACGTCACCATTTAAGAGTGAATGATAAAAAAACGCTGGATAACTATTGTGTTCATTGTGCAACATAAACACAACGCTAAACACACCATTGCACAGATTAATCAACTTATTGAAAATGTTGTGAAATCTTCGCTGAGTTTTAACTTATCGTTACTTATCGCGTTTGCATTGACTTTCGGTCACTAGTGACATGTTGAAGCATAGCAAAACAAGCAGTGACATGCATAATGCATCTGACAACATAAAAAATAATATAATAAATAATTAAACTAAAAAAAAAGAAAACGAGGTTTGAAAGTGATAGCTTTACAGACAATAGCACGTAGCTAGTACACATAATCAATCATAATATCAGTACGCTTTGTAAAAACTTTCTTAGTCAACCACAATTTGCAAAGTCATTCCTTTTTATAAAAATTTGAGAATTGTTGTCAAATTCTTTCTAATGCTGTGACCGAAAATTAAGACCAATGCTTAAGTTAAATTGCGCTGGTATATCAAATATAAGAAATGTTTTGTTGTTTGTCAAATTTTACATCATAAACGTCAGCATTGTAGTAGCAGGGAAGGCAGCTCCAGAGATCTTATTAAGTACATGTATTGATTAGAATCAAATTCTAAATCGATTTAAGCATGTCCGTCCATCTGTCCATCCGCCTCTGTAATATCTGTTGTCTATTCAACTGTTCTCTTGGCTGGAAATATAAAAATGTTAGCTTCAAAAATCGGCAGAAAGGGTCGGCAGATTAGTCAAAACAGTCGAAAATCACGTAAACTGAGAATATTCTTGTTTTCCAAAAGTAAAAAATAATTGAGCTTTTACTTAATACTAATAAACCAAAGAAGATGATCCTATAAGATCCTTTTAGACATATATTCTACGGGCGATGACTGCACAAAAATGGTAAACAAATGTGAACTTTCTAGATAAAGGGAAAGGGACCGATAGGCAGACATAGCCGAGTCGACATGGATTGCATATTTTATATAAATTTAATGCAAATGATATGAAAAAGTTTACATGCTTTCATCCTTCTATCGTTTCGTATGAAGTCGTCAGAATTAATCAGCTTGTGTGAAAGAGATAGATATACAAAAACTTTTGCTTCTTAAAGTTTTATCATTTTTTTGTATACGACGTTTTTGTTGCTTAATGGAATTTTTTATTTATTTATTTATTTTATTTTTTTTTTTTTGAAATTCTATGAGTTTTTATTACGTCAATGCTATTCTATCAAGTTAGCACACCACCACAACTTCATTTTTGAGAAGTGTTTTAGTCAAGCAAAGTTCTCCATTAAATACCTCACAAAACATCGTCCAATAGGAATTTCAACTTCTTTCCGTCATGAAATGTTATAACTTATAAGAGATGAGATGAGTAATACCTTTATCCTCTCGAAACTATCTATATTCATTTCTTAGGTCAAACTAATTTTTCCAACAGATGTGCCTCGAGAAATATTATAAATGAAAAATCTTTTGCCTATAACGACTTTCTCGAAACACGCCTCACGATAAATAAGCGTAAAATCTCAAAAAAGTGAAAAAAACAGAATTTAGTCACTTGCAACTTTGCGTGGGCTTTCCGGATATTTTCCATTATTGCACGTAAGGAGTAGAGTGCTTCGTGAAGTAAATGTGGTAAATTTCAGCCTTCTAGCAATTTCTGAGAAACGAGCAAAACCTCACAAATTTTTGTTAAGAACAGCGGAGTTGCGTTTAGTTTATGCTCCACTGCGCACTTCTGCTCCGACCAATTTGGGTTATTTTCAACACCAACCTGCGTGCAGAGACTTCCAATGTTTCTACCAAATTTGAAGTCGATATCTTCAATTTTATGACCAGGGGATTGTCAACAATACACAGACACATGGACACACAGACATGGCTTAATCAACTGAGAATTTCATATTGATCAAGAACATATATACTTTATAGGACAAACATCTTGCAGTGGTGGGTATAAAAAAATAAGAAAATTGTATTCGGTTGCCAGCGATTTTTTATACCCATCACTGCTGTCCTATTTTTGGAAAATAATTTTATCGATATTTATATTGTGTAAATGTTGTGGCTTATGAGCAAGAAGCAAGAGAGAGGGAAAGCAAAAGTGTTCACAGTTTTTGTTACATAGGCGTGTTTCCCAAAAAGTTTGGGTTGTTTTCAAATTCTTTTGCAATTTTGAAACGGTATCTTCTAGTTCGTGGACGAGAGAATGTTTGCCGCGGATTCTACACAGATGGAAAAACGGACAGACGGTTCATGCCGAATTTGTAGCTGGCCAGGATGTTACATATGTTTTATGGGATTTTTGAAGGTTCCTTCTGGGCGTGTTGATACAGTGAATATAGCTCTCATGCTTCTGAGGCGAGTATAAAAAAGTGATAGATAATCGGCCGCTTACGTATCTTATCGCTGTTCACAGTGTACACAAAAGCAATGCCATAAATACTTTACTTAAATAGAATTTTAAATTTTATTTGGTAATGATGTAATAAAATATTTAAATAAAAAACAAAAAAAAAAAACACTTTTTGTGAAAAACAAAAAGAAGGCAACGCAACTGTCCTAGTTACTCATTAGTCTTGCATCCGGATAGAAACAATTGCACAAAAGTTGGTCAACAATTTGCCGTCGGTGTTAGTTTCATGTATTTCTTTGTTAGCGGATCAACTACGCCATCATAAATGTCATTATAATAAGAAACAAATTGCAGCCCCAAGAACGGATATTCTTTTAGACGGCGAAACACAACCCTGGTGACAATGATGTTTGCAAGGCCCCCATTACGCTTCATTATAAAGACATAAAAACCTGAGTTGAATGTATAACCATAAGGTAGTAACCATTGAACAAACAATCAGCAATAAATTACTCAGTCTGTCAATCTGCCAGTTAAAGAAAGTAAGAAAAATTGAATGAAATTTTTTTGTTTTAAGTACCATTGGCTACAAACTATCTAAACATCCAAAATTGTGATCTTGATAAGTCCGGGCTAAAGGGCGGATACGAAATTGCAGATTCTGTAGCGATATCTTTTTCTCTCTCTTTCTCTCTCTTTCTTTGCCTCCCTCTTTCTTTGTCCCTCTCTTTCTTTATCTCCCTCTTTCTTTGTCTCTCTCTTTCTTTGTCTCTCTCTTTCTTTGTCTCTCTCTTTTTTTGTCCCTCCCTTTCTTTGTCTCTCTCTTTCTCTCTCGTTCTCTTTCTATCTCGCTCTCTCTCTCTCTCTCTCTCTCTCTCTCTCTCTCTCTTTATTTTTTATTTTTTATTTTTTTCTCTTTCTGTCTTTAATATTTTCATTAGAATGAGTTCTTCTTTGAATATCGAATAATTTTTACGTTAAAAAAAAGTTTAAAAATTTAACTTTACATATGCGTGTGTGTGTGTGCATCAATAGAAAACTTTGTGTGCTACTTTCCTAGTAGCAATAGGATGATGATTCGTACACGCACATGCGTATATATGTTCAACAAGATTGTTAAATAAATTCTAAATTAAATTCTACGCAATTTGTTCTCAACTAAATTTTAAATAAATTAAGAAACTTTTGAAGAAAAACTTTCACTTTGTCCTCTTAAAGAAAAAAAAAAAAAAAAAAAAAAAAAAAACGAAAGGAAAAGAAATAGAAAGAGAAAAATATCAAAACAATAACAAAAAATATGAGAAAACTTTAATTATTTTTCTATTAATTTTTCAAGTCAGCACATTTTGTTGAACTTTTGACAGAAACTGCTTATCGTATAGCTCAACGATGAAGAGCGAATTCTCAATGTTTTATAATCAACATTAAAGGGCTGCAGCAAACAGAACATTTGCATGAAAATCGTAAGCTATTATGTGGCTTCAGCAAGAAATAGGAAAAAGTCTACGTCAGAGAAGTTAAAGAAATCAATTCTAGGAATGAGCATTAGCAACCAAGACTATCGGCTCTTCCTTTGTTTCATTCCTGACAGATAGGATGGTTAGTTAGGATGGTTATTTTATTTGTGAGGACTAAAATCCCGTGGTCGTTGCGGTCACACAATTCGGTTTTCATCCATCTATGCATATATAGTATTTTTTTATTATTACTATTATACGACTTCTTTTATTATTATTATTCAACTTTATATTAAGTTAAGCTTAAGTACATGAATGAGAAAAGTCTATACATGAAGAGAGTAAGCATTTGCCAGAAGAGGAATGTACGCTCAAGATAATAATATATATATATACTCCCTTGTATAGACTTTTCTCATGTATATACATATATATATATATATATATATATATATATTCTCAGTAAATTGCCAGATTGTAGGAATTATTTTTACAAATCGACAGGAAGCCAGGGTAGTTATCACATACGAAAGCCATATCGGCTGGTTCTGAATGTGATTGTCCGCCAATAGGCAACGCCGATCATGACAGATAAGTTCTGAGGAAATGTCAAACGTATTTCCTCTATATTAGCTAATGTGAGGGGCCATTCAGGAAAGAAATTAGTGAGAATAGGAGCACTAGACTATGCGACTGCGACGTTACAGTGTAATACAAACGGTCTAACCAGGGACAGAGTAAAGTCTAGGGAAGCAGCTCATTGTTATCTGAAAGCCTTACGTCAATGTACTTAGGGAAATATATTATAGATTTCTCTTAAGCGTCTAAGTGTTTATTACTAAATAAAGTGTACGGTGGCGAATAGTTATTACAACGAAACTCAGACGTTTGTAAATTTATCGGAGTAGGAGAAGACCGGGTGACACTCTATTTCTAATAAGCAATTGAACACCTGGGTAGCCTGATGCGGAAATCCCAGCATTCAGTAACAAAATTAGGAAAAATTCCTACATAGCAGGAACTTTCAGTCTTTATATATTGACATTGAGTTCTCCATAGTATTAGATGAGCCGAAAACTAATCTTTGAATATTAGAAAGGTATTTTTATATTTCTCCACAAGGGCAGATAGGAGGAGCAGATTTCTTAAGGCTCCATTGATGCGTTCCAATGGTACGCCCAAGTCGTATTCTTGCGTATATTTTGTTCTTGATTTTCTTGACGTTGATTGCTTATAGAAGTGGAACAACGTTAGGACTAATAAGCGAGTAGTGTGGATGGTGAAAGTGCTAATTTTTTTATACCTTAAAAATTATTGAAATTTTTAAATATTTTTAAAATTTAGATATTTGGAAAAATTTTTCGTGAGTTTCAAAACTTTTTTTACAATTCAGCAGAGGTAAATTACGGTTTATATAAACTGACTTTCAATTCTCGTTTCTAAATGTCAGATATCTTAGGAATCAGCAGGAACAATAGCTAAAACAACTGATGCGCTGATATGGAAACGAACATAGTGATGGTCGTGGAGTTCTAATTCAAAGATTTATTAGCATAAGTTTTGATGTCCTTGATGCATATGCGTCATAAGGGATGATGAAATTAATAAGCCCAGCAAATTCGTTGGCGAGTATAAAAAAAAAAAAAACCAACTTATAAATAAGGTATCGTTATAGAAGATGTGCAGAGCAAAAACATGAAAATTAAATAAACTGAAAGAATGTAGAAAATAATAAACAAATCTATTTACGGACTTTGCGTGCATTATGCATAAAAGATAAAAGTTGGAATTATGGCTTAATTAATGTGCAAGCTTGTTTGGCATTATGCCAAGAATGCACCGTGAAATATGGATAATGCTTCCGTTACGGTGAAACTTGAGACAAATAAACATACTCCTCATACATAAATTATGCATTTAACTTAGTCATGCGGTATGCATGCACTCATGCAAGGTTTAATCTCATTGCTATTCTAATTTATACAACTATTATACGTACCCTGTCTGGCTGTAGATAACGTGTCTGGCCTTTTTAGTTTTTTCGGTTTTTCTTTTCATTGTTGTTATTTTTCTTAAGTATTTGTTTTTTCAATTTATTTTTTGTTTTTCACTGTATTGATTTGACATCTACCACAGTCGACCATATATCCGAAAGAGAAAAGATAAAGCGAATAATTTTCTTAAGGTAGAGTAACAACAACAGTCTATTATGTTTTCATGTATGAACTTTTATTTGCTTTCAAGTGAAATGATTGTGTTTTTGTGAACTTTGCACAAACGCTGTATCGCAAATTTCGCGTCTTTGCGTAAATGATAGCAGAAGTTTTTTCAGACGTTTTCTTCTGAAGATTACCATTATAAGTCATATAAAAAGCAAAACAATGACATTTGGTAACATATATTTATACCCTACACCACTTATGGATCAGAAATAGTTGCCGCCCTTCTATTACACCTATGGATTGAGAGAATGATTCTAAGCTTGTCTTGTGTCCAACAGAGACAAATTTTTGATAGACTTTCATCAAATTTGGTACACTGATGTGGTTTGGTCCAAGGACGAACGCTGCTGGTAATGGCTCGGACCATTAATGTTTCTTATATTTTTTCTATAAAATATATGCAGTAATTGGTTAAAGTAACTTGATAGGAGCACCTTTGTACATTGCAAACGGTGGGTATAATTCTATCTTTCAACTTTCTTCTCTTGTCAACAAGCATTTCTGAAAAACAGATGAAATTACTAGTCCACTGTTATGGTTTCAGCGCTGTCTTGGAAGGTACAACTTAGCTTAGCTCTTTCCTTTTCAATTTATTCAAAGGTGACGAAATTTCCCTCTTATCAGAAGCGTCTAAGATAGTCAGTTAGAATTTACTCAAGGACAAAGGATATAAATGTAAAAATTCAATTATTTCATTCCTAGCGATCCTGATGCTATAAAACTTGCTGGTTCAACCACGATACTCAAACAAAGTAGCACAGTGTTACGCCGAAGTTCTCTGAGGTCTTCTAAATTGTTTTTTCGGTAGTCAGCAGACAAGAAAACGTTCAAGTTTTGAAAAGTTAAGCTCCAGAGCTTTGAAAGTTCTTTTCAGGGTTCTATAGAGTATTTTTGAAAGCGTATCGCACAAGTGGGAGCCCAAATATCAAGCGGATTGGAACTCATTTTAGTTAGCATTATTTCGAATTAATCATTTTGCCAACATAACTATTAATTAGATCAAGTTAAGGCTTCCGAAAGCTTATTGCTTAAAATCCTGGTTATTTTAGAGTTTATTTTCACGTCTGGAACCAATCCACTATTTTTCCATTTCCAATATCATTTTTAGCACGAATTTTGTGGAACATATTTAACGTGTAAAAAGGGAACTAGGAGTGTATTCCATATAAGTACACCATAATTTCATTAACAGCAAAAATATTGTACAGCATTTACTCAAAATCTAATTATAGACACGGCCTGGTCTTAAAACTTTGAAATGCTTAAAGCAACATTGAGTTAATCAGTTCATTTGACGCTTACTTAATTGGGATGAAGTTTCGCCTTAACCGTGTCGTTCTCTAGATCCGATCTCTGTTTGTATGCATTATACATCGTTTATGTAGTGTAGAGTGAAAACTCTTTTCTTCCTCTCGATCAAAATCCATCATTTCTTAAGAATACTAAGTGTGTCATGTGTGTACATGTATACCAATCGTTGACTTAAAACTAACAAATAAGAAAGTTATATGCACATAAGGGCGAATCTCGCATATCCAACACAATTAAAATCTCTAGCGCTCCATTCTTTTACTTACGATTGTAAAAAATATGGAAAATTTTAGCTTTCTATCGTTTATGATTTGTGCGTAATGAGCAGAAACCCACGAATTTTCGATTAGAAAAACAAAGTTGCATTCAGTTTACGCTTCACTGCGGGCTTATACACTGACCAATTTGGCCCATTTTCAATACCAACCTGCGTGCAGGAATTTCCAATATTTTTACAAAATTTGCAATCAATATCTTAAATTTTTGCGAGCAGATGGATGCCAATAACACACACCACATAGACACAAGGACGGACAGATACGGCTTAGTCGATTCACAATTTAACGCTGATCAAAAGTATATATCTATTTTTTAGTGCCTTTGAAGCTTTCTTTGGGATGTTGCAAACACTATTACAAAATGAGTATACCTCCATACTTGGGTGTTGAGTTTAAAATGAAAAGAAGCTCAAGGTGACACTTAATCTTATATTAATTTTGTAATGAAAACCAATCTATAGAACCTGACATTAAATGTGAGAATCATAGACAGACATATCACTAAATGAAATGTAACGAAAAAAATAACAAAACACTAGCACCCATACATGACAAGAAGATATCGGTATTATTATTACTATCTCATGGGTTGCTCTTCTACTTTAAATACAAAAGTTGTAATCGCCTTAAGGCGAACAATCAGTCAAGTTTAACTATGCATTAGTTTTTGCAACTGTGACTCTTCCCGCAATCGAGAATCTCAAGGTGATCAAAAAGGTATATTTCTTTATTTTATAGGATTTCTGATTTGTGAATATTATAAAAGGGGAATGACTAGTTCGCCTCTAAGTGAATCTTAGCATTGTTTTCAATTGTTATTCTTTTTGTTATTTTTATACTCTTGATCTTTTAAAAACGACTTCGAAAACAGTTACTGAGTGAGTTGTTAATCCAATATTTCGTAACAGTCTTTAAACCAATTCAATTTTGTGACAGTTGACAATGGGATTGAGAAAGAATCAAATGTATTTAGAAAATAAAAAAAAGCACATTTATAGAAAGACGAATGCAAGAGAAAAAGAGAATCTTAAGCTCTTAGGAGTGTAATGGGTATAAAAATGAATTTTACGTTTTAGGTGAAAGCTGAACAGTAACTTAAGCTCATTAAGAAGGTGTTATAATGTGTTCGAAGTCTGCCATGTGTTAAATATAACCTAAAATGATGTGAATAGAAATGAGAATAAAAGGGAAAATTATAATTCTAGGATGTGCTTGCTTGTATGCGAGGAAAGTGGAAAATGTACATTATAACAAAGGTAAATAAGCAACAACCGTACCATTCTAAAGAGTAATATATATGTACCTACACGTGCCTGTTACATTTTCCGTAACAGATGTATTATGTTTTATTGTGCCTGGGTATGTATGTCTATCCATCCATATAAAAGTATCTTCCTATTACAATATATGGAAAGAAGAAAAAAAAAACCTAAACATTTCAACGATGAATACACAGGGATGCTTGTCTCTCCGGTAATACTATCTTGCGTACAATTAAGCTCTTGCTTACATATGCAGGCAATATGTGTCATTATTTATGTTTGTAATAAATAACAGTGGTGTTTTTTCCGACTTCTATTTCAAAATTTCCCTACAGACTCGGAGTTCCATATAAAAATGTAGAACTCGGCCGACTCGCGTTAAATATCCTATACCCTACAATTATTCATTTCTGCCGATTTTTGCAAATAAGGTGTTATATGGGATGGGGTCACAAAAGTTGTCCGATCTGCGTTCGGTTTCAATGGCGTTTACCCTTGAGCCAAACATTTCAGTCTACCAAGCAGGCTTCCACAGAGAGAGTGGGTATTATTATCAAAACGATCGAATAACTGCATCAGGCGAAATGGTGAGTTGTTCTCACTTGTTTTATAACCAAATTGATATTTGAAGGGTTTATTTCGAAAAAATTTGCAAATAATTAGTAAGCTTAGTTCAAGCATAACCACTAAGAAATTTCAATCTTTCGAAAAGCAGTATGGATTCAAGTAGTTAAGTGAGTGCGTAAAAGGATCGTAATATCACTCTGTACCTAAAGGAGATGATTTTGTGAAGACATAAGCGACGTCGTATTGTTTGCATGTATTATCATGAAGTGTTACATTACCTCAGAGGGTGTGTAGGCACATACAAATTTATGGAATCTACGATGTCTATATATATATATGCCCTACCTACTAAGATTCAATGTACATTCCCTACGCTCTTTATAACAAGTTGCCTATGTAAGTGCGGAAAAAACTGATTTTTGTATTTTGTTACGATTTAAATTGTAAAGCATTACACCTTAGGCTACTGCATGCAATAAGCATGTGTGTTACATTATATAGAACGTGAACAATTAAGACGAAGTTTAAGCTCTTGAAAAACGCTTGTGAAGTATTTCTCTTTACAATACTAGTAAATGAATAAAGACGGAATATACAATTCTTTAGATTTTCAAAACTAAAAGTTGAACGCATACATTGATAAACTTTTCATCTTTTGTCGGCAATTTATATAATATTTGCATAAGAAAATAAATTAATTCATTTACGATGTCAGCAATCAAAAGAAAAACTCAAATAAACCAAGCAAATAAAAAAGTTATGGTCGGCTATAATCGAATCTTCTTCACCTTTATTTTAAAAAATGAATTTCGATCCTCTATAATATTGGATCAAGATCATCTGCAAAATATATGTGAACGATATTTCGTAGATGAGAAACGTCAAGCATCATTCAAGGCCTGGCACTTTCAAAAGGTAATGGGGAGTCGTTTGTCAGATGTATTAGTCGGTGCAAGTAAAGACCGACGTGTTATGTAAGGCATTCAAGTGAATGGCTTTATCAAGAATTTGCTCTCTTTGAAAAACTTAAAAAAAAAGAAAAGATTAATTAACTTTTGTAGAAACGATGGCGCACAGGTCACTGCACTTGAATGATATTTGCTTTAATTAAAAGACTTACAAAAGACAAAGACTTACAAAGAATATTTTGATAAAGGCACTTACTTTAAGAGGTTTTCAACCTGCAACCTGATGAATTTGACATCAATTGTTAAGGAAATGAAAAAACGCTGGAAAGACGATCAACTGCAATAATGCTGGTTCGAGGAACGGAAAAGTAAAATTTTAAATAGTTTGAAGTACTTGCTTCACTCGATATATCACCACGACAGAGTCCGATCCTTTGGCGCAATAAAATAAAAATGTTTAAAAGATATTCTGCAAAAGCAGTACCATCCAGTGAATGAAAAATGGTGGAAATAATCCGTAAGGAAGCACTACACTTTAATACAGTCACAACAAAACCTGTAAGATTATTATTGTTATTAAATGGACGGGAAATCCATACCATGTACTTGTCTGTGCACCTAGTCTTTCAGTCTTAGAATTTCAAGAACTTCGCCAACTTCTTTGATTCGGAGCACCATACAATATTCGGCGTTGCAGAATTTTCATCAAACACTTGGTGTATGGTTGGGCAGAAGGCCTTGCATTCACATAGAGTGTGATGGGATGTCTCTCTTCAATTGGCATCTGAAGAAATTATGACCTGTGTAGAAGCTCGTGACCAAGCCTATGTCGCTCTTTCTTGGTTTCACTGGCTTAAAGGCTGCTTCGAGCTTTGCTTCTAATAGCAATCCGGTTTTTGCTGTGCCAATTATGATACCGATATGGCTTCACAATGCGCCACAGAAATTCTCATGATCCTTTGACCCATTTTTATGGATGTTGGAAAGTTTTAACGACGATTGCTGTTTTTGTTAACCTTACTAACGCAGTTCTTGTATATCACCGGCGGACGGACATTAGATCGACCAGAGTCGTGTGTTTGTTGTGGTAGTGATATTTTCAAAAAAATTCGGTTTAATGTATTCAGAATTTCCTGGCAACGAAAATTTTTTCCCCGCCTGCAATTTCTGCAGTAAAGAGTTTTCCGAAGTGGAATAATATTATTATAGCTTTTTCATGTACTTACTACCGTAGAATACCTAGA
Source organism: Glossina pallidipes (assembly GCA_000688715.1). Classification (NCBI taxonomy): domain Eukaryota; kingdom Metazoa; phylum Arthropoda; class Insecta; order Diptera; family Glossinidae; genus Glossina; species Glossina pallidipes. Next base: position 437,031 of record KK499961.1, read on the forward strand.
CCGAAACTACTATAAGTTCAAAGAGTAATTAAGAAATTTTGTTCTGCGTGAATATCTCTTTGTAAATAAATAAATAATTGGAAGTATTTTCTGACAATTTGGCAACAAATTTAAAATGTTCTCCAACCATTTATTTATTATATTATTATTATAATAATCATGCAGCTGAAATTTAAGTTAATATACAATAAACTTGAATAACAATTAACAAATAAATTAAATGAAACCTACATAAATACACTCTAAGGGCTTTTGCGGCCCTTTCTCTGGGGCTGGGGTAGCTCAGCGGCCCAGGGCACAAGAAAAGTTATATTTATAAGATGTTATTTTATTTTTACACTTTATTACTTTACGTTATTCTTTACTCTTCGCTATGCGCGGTCGCAACCCGACTTCATGAAGTCCTCTCACTAACTCTCACATCACTTCCTAAAACTATTTTTCCCTACCCCATTCTTAACCTATCCTTATTCTACTCTTAATCTATTCCTATTCTATTCGTATTCTAGCACTCCCTTCCACCCACCAGTGGCGGAGACACCGTTAGGCCAAAACGGGGGACGACTTTGGGTTCTCACAATACTTAGTATCCTAGCAACCAATGTAAGAATGGGAATTACATAACAGAATAGTAAATATATGGTCTAGTAGTACTAATAAAGACTGACTGACAACAAGCTCAATGCGTGAAGAGCTTAAGGGATATATACGCTTACATGCGAACATATATGTGAGCTTTCTGAAGAATAGCCTTTTTAATAAGCATACTGTAATCAGAAGGGTAAAAAACATGTAGCACTCATTATGACCTTTGCATTCACCCCGAAACAGATTAAATTATAATTAGTTCTAGATTGACCCAAAACTGTTGGCTCGTAATTACGAGTTAAATACGAGGAAACATGAACATCGATGTTATTTAACATGCATTCAGTGAATTAATCGAAGTTCTTAAAAGGTTATGTACAAAAGTAACTTCTGCCTTTGAGAGTAGGCAAGTCGATCAGTTTTAAGGAGCGAGAGGCAACAGAGAATCCAAAGCAAGCCCCCTAAGTGCAAACAATAAGAATTGCTTTTGCACAGCTTAATCAGACTCGACGTAGACGCTGTAATAAGAGAGCTACATGACTAGCCATACTCGAGAATAGTACGAATCGGACTATAGTAAATTTGTTTGCAAATATATGGATCATCAAACTCCTTGACCCAATTTTTTTATGTACATTGTTAGTACAAGGTGAATTTTTGAACACTTCCTCAATTTAAACAAACCCCTTTTACTTGCGTCTTGCACATCTGCATTTACATCAATCAAGTAATATTTGATTATTTTACCCTCTAAAATTCAGTTCATTAATGTTTATTTATTATAATAAAGATTATTGCAATAAGAAGATAGGCTTAATAGTCTTAGGCGAATCCTACTTAAGTATTAAATGCGGTAATACATGTTGGTTTGTTTGGATGGCACACACTCATAGCTATTTTCACTTTTGTCTTATTTCAGTACTCATCTAATTACATGGACATATTGAGAAACTGCAATACAGCAAAAATGTGGTGACTTCGAATGAAAAGTAACGAGACTTTGCACGCAGGTAAGCAAAACAAATTTCTGATATCCCCATCAGGGAAAATTGAAAAACATCTTTAAATCGATTTGTTTTGTATAGGCCTAGAAACTATTTGTTTCTAGATCAATGTCCCCTGAAGGGCGCCTGTTCGAACTATCTATTATGGGACTCTTTTCATTCATAGCAAGTCCATCTTTCGACTATAGGTTTTTTTGATAATCTTTAATAATTCTGCTGAAATTTTGCAGCGAAGCTCAGACTATTATCTGCTCTAATTTCTGATTGTCATAAATGGCTTTTTACCTGCACCCTACTAGTCGGATCTAAGGCTTAACCGAAAGCAATATCGAGCTTATCTCACGTACATGATTACAAGAACGCCGTCTAGTTTCACTTATTATGCGCTTAATGAAAGCAAACGAAAAGGGTAAAAAATTCCGAATGGCATTAGGAATCTTTCAATGCCCTTAACTGAACGATTCTTAATACTTTTTTTCCAATAATGCGTAAGACTAATGAAGACTGAGAAAACTTGTTCTATCATAGCCAATGTCATGTCATTTATTGTTCTATTTAAATCTTCATAATGAATTCAGGAATTACTTATACTTCGTTAGGAACACACATCTACACTTACCAGCATATGTGTGGCTTAATGTTATCGAAATTATTTGCTTTAGTTATTTGGTGTCTTTAAGTTGTTGCTGTCGAGATTGAAGTTAGTGGTTAAGAGATTTATTCATATCATTAAATGAGTTGCTATCGCTTTACCCGGACATTATTAATAATATCCTCTTAATTAGGATAATTCAGGATAGTATGAATACGCATGGAACGCATACTTTTGTAAAAGGGTTCGTTCAAATATTTGCTTTATATTAGCAATTTATGTATACATATACATACATATGTATTTGTGGAAATATTTTTCGAAAAACATGAATATGAAGGGGTATGTAGTTATATATCGTAAAATGCCAAAGAGAAAAATTTTGCTTTATAGAAGAGATTTTGTGAATATATTTTATAATTAAAAGCAATAAATTTTCAAATCTAATATCTAATAAAACCAAATATTTTCAATGAACATACTACCTATCAGCCAATAAATTGCGAAATTTAGGTAAAATATTGTTAAAAAAAAAAAAAAAAAAAAAGTAACGTACTTTCACATATTTAAACTTCGATAACCATAAATCAAGTTGAAAATAGCGCACTTAAGCTAAAAAATTTTATTATTACACCTTGAAGGGCGAAGCTTAACAACTGCAAAAAGCATTTTTTTGGAAATTTTTCTTTTGAATAGAGGAAAAGGAATGGAAAATAATTTTCGAAGAAATTATTATTAAAAAAAAAAAGAATAATTTTTGAAAAATATTAAAATATGGCAACACCATTCTCGCTAGAAGTGTTTCATTCGAGTAGTTCTACAGCTCGCATTGGAGATAGAGAAAATCGCAATCTAAAAAGCTATTTAATCATCATGTGTATAGCTTGGGGGGGATTGAAATGTTTAGGGGATTTCAAGAATGGTGGCGACGATTTGAATGAAAACGTTATATGTATTTGACAATTTCCAAGGTCAAAGACTCTTGTTCATTTCTCTTCATTTCTTTGGTCGAAAATTTTATTGTAGAGGCTAGCGCTCAAAGACCGAATTGTACGTTTTGTGTACCTTATGTGTTGCAAAAGGTCAGGGAAAACCTGAAGAATATTCTATAGTCGATATAATGAATAAAATCAAAATCTCTATTTAACATTTTCCTTGGCAGAGATTGTAACTCGTTTCGAATGACTCTCAGCTTCATGTCTAATCAACGGTTGTTTCAATGAAACTACAACAACGTCTTGACTGAAAATGCTTGAAAAGAAAAGCAAGCACTTTCTGAAGACCTTTGTTGGTTTATTAGAGAAGTTGCAAACCAATGGATAAGCTATCAGCCTGCACCTAGTCGGCGGAAATTTATTTGATATAAGAAGTCTTTTCATAACATTTCAAGAAAAGTTCGAAATTTCATGGGAAAAATTTCACGCGAACCTTTATGTTCGAGAAGAGACAAAGCATGTATTAAGTCAACTAAAAGACAAATTTCCTGAAAAATATTTAGTCGATTCACTCTCAAGCCTAATAGCTATGAGAAGTCAACATTTAAGGACTGTAGGGACGGCTTTGCATTGAAATTCAAGATGACGATCATAAGAATTTATGTCGAATATAGATCAATATCCGCGATAACTTTTGAGTTATTCACAGTTTAATTTCACAACAAATTCCGCCATAGAACAAATACACGTAAGAAGTTATTTAGGTAAAAATCGCGACTACCAAGTCTATGTTCGCGGGATCAAATCCCAGTGAGGTAGAGTGTACTTTGGTCGCGGTTACGTTAAGTGCTTAGATGATAAAGGCATAATACTTACTGATTGTGCACTTAAGCACTACGCTATGACCGTTTGTCAATCGCTTTACTTACTTCTTTCTGGCCGTCACCATAGGAGTGCAAAGTATTCAAAATAATGAGAGGACCTCCAGAACCAGTCCGGGAGGTATGGATCGTATCTTACTTCAACCCCACGAAATAAACCTTTCAGTTTTCTGTTCAAATTGATGGAACAGATATATATCATATAACGTTCCATGTTAAAAATGATACGCGCACGAACTCATGAAAAGCTTGGAAAACTGTACGATAATTTTATATTAATTAATATCTACGCGTCTAACAAAGTTCTGTCAATCGGGTGAAACTTCCTTCCGAAAATATTCTTGAAAAGTTCATTGATAAAAATTTAGTTAAGAAAGGAAAATAGTGGGCATATAAGCTTCCGAAAAGAGTTTTCCTAAGTAATTAAATGACTTCTGCCCATTAAGGTTTTGGATATCAATTAAAGTCCATAAATGTAACGAAATTAATTAATTAATTTATTCAATTTATTTCCAATATATTTTTTATGGAATTAAATGAACTCACATGTATTGCAGTTTCGAATTAATTCCTGCTCTCTTCTTCTTTATTTTACTGGCAGATCTGAATTATCTTAATTTTTACCAAAGCCTTATTTATATGCAATTGTATGCAGAAACATGTGCACAGTTACTTTCAAAGGCATTTATTATGGTTCATTATCATGCGAAATAAATTATAGGCTGCTGACAACGATGTAAGAAGGACAGTGCTTTGTTTTAACCAAAGAATATTTAAAATTTAATCGCTGAAACTTTCTGCAAGTAAGCTATGGTTTTATTTATGAAAATCTTTGCTTATTTGTATACGACTCGATGTCTCATTAAATACGAGAAAATTAAATTTGTTTCATGGAAAAAAACTTATTTCAAGTACTTTGTATAAACTGGTGAAAACGAAACGACGAATTGAAAGTGAGTACCCTTGAAAGATCTTAGGCAATAGCGTCTAACCATAATCTTGAATTCGAAATCGACTGCTGAAATTTTTCCATGTCATCCAGGCTGCCAAATAAACCTGTGGGCAAAGAAATAATAATTGTTGCGGGCATCTTAGGTCCGAAATTCATTTGTATTCGCGTAGTTTTAAAACGACCTTCGTTTTCTTTTGCCTTCGATTTAACTTAAAAGGTGACAATCCGTACATTTTTATGCATTCTTACTGTACTGTACTGTACCGATGATGTTAGCGCATATATGCTTGCATTATTTTGAATCTCTGCTCTGGTCGATATTCTTACATTTATGATAAACATTTTTTAATATAATCCGAAAAGCTGCTTTACAGAAGATATTTTTATTTGTATTTACATTTATAAGATGAAATATTGAGAATTGAAAAGAGAATTGACGAAGAGAATGGGAAATTTGTTTAAGTCATTGTCATTTAAAAAGTCTTAAGAAAGTCGAATTTATAACAAGTGATAAAAGTTTACGTTTGACTACGCCGAAGCTATCAATAATCTCTTGCACCCTACACCATTTCGGGTGAAGGGGTCTTTTAAGGCGTACCTTTTTTCATATCGATCAATTTAGAATTATTTTCTCTTTAAGCTTTTTCCGATCTAAGCTTGGATGTCCGTCTATCCTTCTCATTTCATTGTGTTCAAGCCATGAGCTGGAGTTTCTAAGCTATTTCGGAGGAATTTCGTAAAAGGAAATGCTTGGACGTAAGGACGAACCCTATTGAATATGGTTCTTATCGGACTAGTTTTTCTTCCACTGCCCCTACAACACCTTATTTCGAACACATATGCTTTCGAATATGGATTCAAAGATCCTTTACCATATGCGTATATTCTACAGTGTAAAACGATAAATGGGCGCCTTTTTCCTGTCTTGCGAGTCTCGTATGATTTGGCAGAAGTTTTGGCATATTTTCACATTGGGCCCGTGTAACTGATTTCTTAAGCTAAAATCGGCTTAATGAACAAAACTGCATTTGCTCTCGTGCACTAAACTAATTTTAAGCAGCAGACAGACGGAATAAAGAAGTGTAAAATGAACCCACTTTTCACAGAACTAGAGAAAGATACTTTATAGCAGTAAAGGAATGAATCAAGCTATATGAAAATTCGATGCGATGGGTCCGAAAAGAAGGAAAAGATCCAATCAAATGATTCGAAAATCATATAAAAGGAAAAAATGTAAGCAATTAAGAAATACAATGTGATTTAAAGCCTTAACTAAATTGTATTCTAATATAGTCTCACATAACCAGTTCAAAAATGGCGCGAACGAAGTTGTTCACGACGTGCAAAACATAAAAACAAGTATCACATAATAGAATTGCATGCATAGCGAAAGGAAAAATTTTAAATCAAGTTGTGTTTGCTCGTTTGAACACATCGTGGTTAAAATTGTTGTCAAGTGTGAAAAGTAATACTTTTCTTCTTCTCCCCGTCTTAACTGAAATGAGTACAAGATTTTAAAGCGTGAGAAATGTCACAACAAAATCTAATACCAATACAACATACAATTGCAACGAATACCAACCGTTGACAGCAGCAAACGCATGTTTGGCTACTAACCGCAAGGATTTCTCTCACACTACGGCACCGTTATTTTTGCAATTTTGCATTTTTTTTTCTTTTTCATCTTAGTCTTCATTTATATTGAAAGTAACAACACAATGTTTCTTTGTAGAAAAATGTCATTTTGCATAAATAACGTAGTTATTGGATTGTTTATTTTGTCTTTCTCTTCGCTGAATGTACGTCCTTCCATTACGCGCAAGTAGGACCATATTACTGCTATTACTTCACTCTGCAACAAGAGAAGTTTTTCGAATAAGTCAGAATTATCTTAATCGCAAATATGGAGTCCAAGTGTAAGGATGGGTAAGATGTGCTCAAAAAAGCCCAAAATAAAACTGAAAGTTTTTGCAATATTCTTACCCAGTTAACAAGCTATGACGAGAAGCAATATGAGATCTTCAAGTTATCTCGAAATTGCCTGAATGGAGACCCGTAATGACGCATTCAGTAACTCTTCCAACTCCAAGTGTCCACATTGCAATTGCATTTTTAGGTGCCGTCGCCAATATTTCCATGTAATCGTTTTATCCTTTCATGCTTTTTTCATGGAGAACTAAACTTAATTTAACTCGTGGCAAGCATGACGTCACGCAAACAACAAGAGGCAAATGTATATATGTTTTTGCATTTAAATTTTTGAAGCATTAAATTTATAACAACATGTAGATGACATGATGATACGTCTCTTAAAAATAATGCAATGACAGATGCTATAAAATTCTGGAAAATTTCATCCTTGCTTGCAATTAAATTGAAAGTTTTTTTTATTATGATATTATTTTATGCAATTTTTTTTTTGCATTCAAATTGCAATAATAACAAAAATTTATTCATTTTGTCCATAGGTATATAAAATCGAAATTTTATGTTGATGAAGAATATGTTTCTGTCGATGTTTTATGAAGTCTTGAGCGCACGCTTCTCACTGTTACATCTTCATTCATAGACGGTGTCCAAAAACTGGGCTGAGATCAATTGTGTGCTCTTTTGTTTTTATTTTTAAGTGACCTGTTCTTTAGGGGATGTTCACTATACGTATGGGCAAGATTGTGTTCAGGAAGGATTATAGGCTATATATGGGGAAGGACAAACTAAGTGAATAGTCTCTGCGCATGTTCGAATTGAAAGTGGAAGCATGCGAAATGATGGAAAATAGGACAGGATGTCCCAAAAGTAGGCTGAACGATGAAGGAACGACGACATGCTGCTTTGATTGATGGACGATTCTCTTTCGTCTTTGTTAAACACTTGGCCTACATGTGCCTATAGCTAAGTCCAAAACAACTCATATTGCAACGACGGTCAATAGTATCGAGAGTTTTGACGACACTCTCGTCGCCCATGACAATCTGATCTTTTCGTTATCTAATTAAATCTAAGATAAAGAGAAAATAGTTATTTAAAAGCCACTGCTATTGGCTGTTCATTTGCATTAAGGATCGATACGGTTATGGCCTCAGTATTTGGGAATGTGCATGCTACTCTACTCATTGACTAACTTGAAAGAAGAAAAATGATGAATAACGAATATTGTAGAGTACTTTTGATTGGATTGAACGAGGAAATTGTGAAAAAACGGTTCAAATGGCGAAGAAAAAAGGACTATAGGAAACGTCCCATAGCTATTGTAATATATCGGTCAATAACGGACGGAAAAGCAAACAACAGTGATATAGTAATACACATAAATACTGTACACCAGCCTGTTTATGCAATGACATTTCAGATGCGGTATATGGGAAACGGTTGAAAAAATGATCCGATCCAAAGTATTTTCAATAACATTTTTTCTTGGGTCAAAACACGTCAGTCAGATTGAATAGATTGAATAGAGCGAATAAAAAAAATGATTCGGAATCGATCGATAAATAGCGTTGGGTTCTAAAAGGGCTCAAGGTGGGAGGCTGTGCGTACGTCCGCACAAATTTAACGTACCTTGGCAAAGCGATGTAGGGTAAAAAGTAAATTGCATTTAACAATCAGTTCCACAAGAATCAGATTCGCGTTACTAGCTTTAATTTTGAGTTTTCAATTTCTCATATACTTTTATACTCTACGTGATCTCAAAATCTTTATATATTTTTTAAATTAACATATATTTAATATTACGCTTTCTACAAAAAAAAAAAAACGAGGAATTTATGAAAGCAAAGCAGAAAAAGTTGTAATATTTTTTATTGTTGTCACATACATACACACACACATATATATATATATATATATATATATATATATGTATTTTTTTTTTCTTTTCTTTTTAACGCAACCTGTTGCTGTCGTGAGTAATCGCTTATTATGATATTCTCACATTTTTATCGTTAATATAAATTTTATATTAAATTTGCATTATGTCGACGTCACGTCATACGCTTCAATTGTTACGCACAGGACGATATGATTTTACTGTTTTTAGCGCATTTTTCTTTTTGCAAATTGTTTGGTTTTCATCATATACTACTCGTGTTTGTGCATAAAAACTTATTCATGTTATTTTATGGCGGAAGGAAATGTTTACGCTCACTGATAATGAAGCATAACATACATCATTTAATTTCAAAATAATTACTTGTTCACGTTGGCATACTTGGGTTCATAAATAATATTTAATATTTATAGTTATTTAATATTTTACAGAGAGTGGCATTAAGTATTTTTTACATCATATCAAGAGGAAGTAATGCACACTGTGCGGCATATTTTTAACTATATTATGGTTTGCTTTTTATATATAATGCGAATATCGAGCTTTATATCATTATCCGCTATAAACTACAAGTTATAGCTTGCTGTCTATTGCGAGCGAATCACGGGAATCAATGAAAGAAAATGCTTAACTTGAACTTTTTTTTTACCCTCTTTATATCCAACACCGCAAGATGGGGTTATATTCCTTTTTGTCAAAACGTTACAACACATACAGCAAACCTTCAGAGACCCCATAAATTGGATGCATTCTCGATCAGCATCAAATTCTAAATCGATCGAAGCATGTCCGTCTGTCTGTATAATGTCTGTGGTAAACATTTTAGTGGTCGCAATAACTGCAGCACTCCGCAGAGATATTGGAAGTTCTTGCACGCAGGTTGGTATTGAAATATTCTGCTCATTACTCTTTAAACCATAAGACAAACAACAATAAAGATTTCCATTTATATTCTATGGATAGTCTTGCAGCATCTGTATAAGAATGAAAATCGGCCACGACGATCGAATTTACATTTTGTTCACTCTTTTGCTATCTTCTGCTTACTAATTGTAAAGTGAACGCGACAGAATGGCAAAAGTAATTTTGTACTTTCCCTACATTCCGATATATCGTCTGTTTACAAATGTGTTAATTGCAAAATAAATGTGGTGATCCCCACAACACGGAGAATTCCTTTTTTTCTTAGCGTTATAAAGAACTGGGTATCAAATGAAGGACTTGGAGTATACATATAGATAGAAGATGGTTTTTTGCCAACACACATACACGGTACAAATTTCCTAAAGTAGTAAACATCAGCCATGCCCAAGCAATGTTATAGAGATTCAAAATTTAGTTTTTACCTTTTATTCAATCTTTCCTAGGATGAGGTACAAAAGATTCAGTCGCGGCGTCTATGACTTCTTTTAAACGAATTTTATGTGGTCTTTGCGTTTTGCAAAAGCAAAGAACTCTGAAACCCGCTCCATCAGAGCGGAATATAAGCCCGAGAGACCAAGAAAGTATGCACCGTTTCCATAAGTCCGGATATAAGGAATTTAATAAAGAACATGTGTGGCCTATGGCTGCTGAAATGAAAAAAATGTACGCCCTATTTGAAGAGACTGATAACAGGCGAAGAAATCTTGGTTATACTACGCGAAAGATAATCATCAATAAAGATTTATGAAGCATCATTATTATTTGGTCGCGTTGGGAAAAAACCGCGCAGTATGGACACCCAGGCCGAGCTTGGCAAGAAAGTTTACTCTGCTTTCAAGTGTTAACCACAATTGAGATTAAAGCGTGAAATTGAGATAAAGCAGCAATAATTGGTCGATCGGAAAAGTATCGTCTTCCGTATATCGTTACATAAGTCAAACCTTATTCCGTCCGGCGGAGTTTTCTTTCGCTCTCTCTAAAAGTTTGTTAATGGTGTAATAATGACTTCCAAATAAAGCTTGTAAAAATGACTTCGTTTAGTTTTTCGCTCGAAAATCCCAAAAACTTCTAAAGTGAAGGCAAAACATTAACAATGTGCCAATGTAGCTACCATTATAGCGATCGTTAAACAGCAACATGATTTTTCGACTCACACTTAAAGCTAGGATGTCTAGTTTCAGAAGTTTTGCAATGATGAGGGTTCCAAAAAAGAAATGACCAGATCCTTAGAATCCCAGGTTTGTAGATTATGCAAACTGGCTGGCAAAACACGAAAGTGCTTCTTTTTTTCTTTTTGGTAATCAGTGCAAAGAAGACGAAATATTGTGCTGATTGTGGGCGCATCATTAAATCAATCGTGATCGCTGTGTTTTTCTCGAACATTCCTTGGACGGATACGGGGAATAATAATCCGTGGAAAGAGAACTCTACCGTCCTAGAGATTTGAACTTGAAAAATTGTAATAGTAAGCCAGTATAGAAATCAATCCTACCGAATTTGGACCACAAATTTTTCGCATAGAAGAATTCTCAGGAAATGCAACGCCTTATATGACAAAAATGCCTTATTGTTATTGTTTTACGATGAATATTTGTTGATGGTAGTAATTTGAAATAAATATTAAGTGGACCAAATTTGAAACACGTGGGTCTATTTTTTGGGCCACTCTCGGAATAAGATTTCGCATGAAATAAAAGGTTTAATTTGGAATACATTATGATGAAAATTGAGACATAAGTAGCAAAATAACCAAACAAATTAAAGGTACGGAACTTGGATCTTATAAGTCTACTTTTTAGATCTTAACATATATATATATAAATATATATGTCATGAAAACTAAGCGCTTTTATGGAAAGAAAGTATAATTTCTAGTTTTTTATGAAGAAAAATGAAAAATAATGAAGTTTTTAAAAAATAAATTAAGTTTGCAAAATTTGGATCGTGTTATATGATGTTTCGGGCATCCTCCAATTTGCAGAAAAGTATTTCTTTGCCTGAAAATAATAAAAATAATGTGTAATTTTTGGTGCATTATTATGAAAACGAGTGAATACTTGTAGTAGGCGAGATGGTGTAGGGTGTCTATTAGTCGGCTTTGCTCGACTATAATGTCCTTAATTGCTTATTCATTAGTTGGAAACTTTAGCTCTAATCTTAAATGCTGTTGCTTGTTACAATTCATAGATCAAACCAAGAACCAGACGGACGGACGTAGCAATTACGTAGGTCAACTTAACACACTCGTGCCTTTCGTATGCTCGTATTTAAAAATAAACCTGAATGAAATTATTCCCTTTTAAAGAATAAAATATGTCGTTCGTTACGCACGCTTTATTGACTCAATCTAATCGCTATTTACGTTTATCGGTTTCGTTTACATAGAATTAATTAAATTCAATTAAATTGAATTTTAAAATAATTTATATAAACAATTTATAGGAGATAATCCTCAGAGAATATTACAAACAATCATTTGGCATTCATGACGACGCTCACGTGCATTTATATTGATTTTGAAATGAATTTGATTCGTTTCATTCGTACATATATATAATCATGAAATTCATATATTTTCATTAGCAACCAATTATGCAAACTTTTCGCCTCAACCATTTCTTATGTAGAAGCCAGAGCAAGTGCCAGATAGTTTGCGGTCAGGAAAGTAAACAAGTTATCCACACATATGTCTCGATATTTTACTTTTGCACAACCGCAATTTGAGTTCTTAAATTGTTGCTATATATCTGTTTGATTTGCAAAATATTTTTATAACCATCACCGACGGATGAAGAGTATATTCATTTTGGCAAAACATTTGCAACGCCCAGAAGTAAGCTTCAGAGACCATATAAAGTGTATGTAGTCTTGATGAGCATTAAACTTTCGATCGATCTAAGTATGTTCATCTGTCCGTCTGTGTGAGTTCTGTTGTCAACATTCTCCTGGCCACAAAAATAAAGTTGCCAGCTTCACATTTGCCAGAAACATTGGAAGTTTATGCACGCAAATTGCTATTGAAAATGGACCAAATCGGTCAAAGGACACGCCTAGAATACCTCATAAGTTGAGATTACCTCTGTTTTCAAAAAGTAAAGAAAAATTGCATTTTTTGCTCATCACTTACAAACTGTACCGGATAAAAATATATGAAAATTTATTTTAAACATATATTCTATGGGTGATGCTTTGGTATCTGTACAGCGACGGGAACGATTGGATACGCATCCCTAATATTTTTTACCAAACCATTCATAATCCAGTATACAATCCAGTATACAAGTCCTTGGCCAATTTCAAGTTCGGAATGCGCCTGCGAATGTGCCTTTCTTCGTTTGTCCATCTGTCCCTCTGCGCAACTGGGTACTATCCATGGCAAACATTCTCCCATGCGTGCCAACTCAAACGGATATGAAAGTGGACGCGCCTACAACATTTGCACATCTGCCCAACAGAAACTGGCAACACCTTTGGGTTCCCCTGTTTTTTGCTTGTTACTTATAGTGCACAGCAGATACATGATATAAATCCCTATTTTTATCGTACGACAAAATCAGCCACGCCCACATGATATTATAAATGAAATTTAGATTTTTCCCTTTTTCTATTCTTTTTAGCATAACGACAATGCGTATAAATGATTCGCTCCCGACCGAATATAATTTACACGCTTATGAGTTACTGTTTATGTAAAAGCAAATGCTTCCTACAGCAGTTGATTGGTTTTGAAAATATTGAATTTTCTTAGTAAATTTTATTATTTGATTATTTATTTGTTATTTGTGGAAAATTTTACTTACCTGCAAAAAGGAAAAATATTTATTATTTTATTTTATTTTTTTTTTTTTTTTGCCTACTGTTGCATTATTTGTTTAAGCTTACGTGTATTCAATAGTTTTCCTCTTTTGGAATAACGTGATCAGTAATATCACCAGTAATTATAATTATATTGTTACATATCTTATATGATACTGTTATACCCTACGGCATTTGTGTATTGCATTGTATTGCGGGTTTGTGCAAATGTGTACAACATCTACAAGGACTGGAGGTTGATCGAACTTTCATTTTACCGATCGATTCGGAATCAATTTCTTATCAATTCGGAACAACTTTCGTACTTGATTTAACCTTGTCCGTCGCTCTGTCCATCTGTCCATGTATTTATGCATTAAACCTACAATGTTTTCACGCAATAACAAACTCTCTCGAAAATGGATTGATTCATACAATTATGATGACTATTCCCTATACAAAATTAGATAAAGGCGTTACAGGGCACATGGACACTGGATATGAATAATCCGTTTTCATATGTAACTAATTTTTTAAAAAGCAATTTTTACAAGATTAAGAATGAACCTTTTCATTAACTTCTTAACTCTGGGTTATAGTTGGTAAAGAGATGTAGGGTCTTTATTTGTGGGCGTGGCTATTATAACTAATTAATGCTTATAGAATTTGTAACTAACTATAATTTAGTATGAAGTTAAACGTTCAAGAGTGGTTTGATTTCTTTAGTGATACAAAATTTCTGTGCAGGCTCGTCCTCTAAATCTGTTTGCATTCTACTCCAGTTGTGATACAGGGTGTATTAAGCTCATGCGGAAGTATGTAACCCGGAGAAGGGCATAAGATAGACCTGTTATATATCGATCAATTGAGAAATGACTCTGTCCGTCTGTCGGAGGTCTGTCCTTGAAAACTTGTGTTCAAGCTAAGAGTCGCAATTTTTAAGATATTTTGATGAAATTTGGTACACTGGCATTTGGTACAACCCAAGCATGAACGCTCTTGAAAATCGTTTGGATCGGTCCACTTTTTTGACCACACCCTATATAACGCCATATTTTAAAATGTCTTTATATGCAATTTTCAAAATTTTCTCCGTAGTAACGGTCCTAAGAAATCTGAATCTTTATATAGTAAAAAGGTGAAAATGGTGAAAACTAGTTAATAGCAGTGAATTTGAACCGCGTAGGTTTATTTTTTGGATATCATCACCTTTAACGATTCCTCTAATATGCGGCCTTTCACCGAAACTATGCCTTTGTATGAAAATAACGTGTTAGTTTTGGCGCATTATTACCCGAACGAAATAATAACAGTATTAGACGAAGAGGTGTTGGATATCTAATAGTCGGCCTTGCCCGACTATAATGTTCTTCCTTCTTTTTATTTTTTCATACTTTGAAAATGTTGTGCAGTGAGAGTTACATTCGATGGCTTCAATAAGCTGTTATATGTCAAAAGTTAGTTAAAAGTCGTTGCTCAGGAGAAAGGTAGATACGTTGGTTGCAATAAACTTTAATTAAAACATGCTGCTGTTGTTATTATAATGGAAAGAAATATCCCCAACAAAGAATTATTTTGTACAAATTAAAACTGTAAGAAAGAGAAAAAAAAATGACGAACACAAACACACAAACGAAAAGAGTTAATTCAGTATAGCAACGAAAGAAGAAGAAGAAGAAGTGAAAGAAGAAACGTAAATCCAAAGTTAATGCCACTGTATCTAGCGAAAGGTGGAAATGAAACGCATGAAGGTGAATGCGTACAAATCGAGAGAGTTGTTGACGTTTTAGCCCAAGGGAAAAACCTACAAACGGATGACATACAAAATAAAATATTTTCTTTTTCTCTTTTGTAACAGTTACTGCTACTTAAATGTACAAAGCTTAACGAGAGATGCATTTAAAAACTCTTGTAAGAGGAGCTTCGAAACAAAGGGTAAAAGAAAAGTATGTTAAAGTGACAGGCTGCTAAGGAATTTACAAACAATAAAACTTACGTCTTTCCAAACCTTTTTTAATGCCCATAGCTTACGAAGAGAAATTGAACTTGAATGTAAGCGTTCACGTGGAAGGAAAGATGCATTTAATTGTGCGTTACGATGTTTAGCGTTTAATAAATCGTCATATTTTCATCATTGTCAGCCTTTACTGTCACTGGATTTATGACACGACATAACCTCAAATGTTTCCAAACATAACTTTACGAAATATTTGCTGCTTACGTTATGAATGAAATATGCGCAAATGAAATTTCAATTTGGAAAAAAAAAAGGAAAAGCGAAAGAAGGCGCAAAAAACATGTAAAAGAGGAGGAAAAAGAGTTCGTTTGACATGACAGTTGCAAAAGGATTTTATTAAGTTTTCTTACGTTCTTTGACTGTTTTCGTGAATTTGTGACATACATTTGTTAAAATAACCGGAAAGTATTAAGCGTTTACGTTTGACTTTAGTATGCAATCTGAAAACAGTACGACAGGCAAAGAAATACTTTCACTAAAGATTCTTTGTAGCTACTGAACCAGCATCACCTCGTAAGGAGTATGCCATTTGTCCTGATGTAAGCTTTAACTTTATCGCTTCGTCAAAGGCTTAATTTCGTAAATTTTTCTTTTTCGTGTTGTCACGACTTTAACGTGATGGTCTAGGGTAGGCTCTGCATACCGGACCGACTCAGTCTGTTTCAATGCAAAGTAGGAGCTAAATCTGCAGAATTTAGTGGTTGCAAAATCAAGTCGGGTCATGTTTGATGAACAAGTGATGAGAGAAGATTGTTTTTTGTTGAAATGTATGCGATTTGTTTTAGTTTTACTATTCGACCGACCCAATAACACTGAAATAAAATGTGTTTGTTATACTTTTACACTTTCCAAGACAGTCAAGTAAAATGTTGTCGGAGGCATCGCAAAAAGCTCTTCTATTCACGTGTTTCTATTCTGAAGTAGTGAGTCCACCTTTTCCCCACCTTAATCTTAACAGAATTCTTCATTGACGTGGTCAAAGAAATGAGAATCATTTTGCCCAATTGTAAGCGAACGCGCTAGTCATCTTGTTGACAGTTTTGTTCCCCAAACACAAACTTATATAGGGCCGCTGTTCGCTCACATATTTGTTTTTGAAACGTTTGATGTCAAATCACATAGTTTTCAACTGGTTCTGGAGTTTTTAATATTAACGGCATCCATTATTTCTGCTTACGCACCCACGGAATTTAAATTAAGCCAATCGACACTTAGCCACTATATCTAACGAGGCAGATTTTCTATGAAATTCATCGGTGCGCCTCTACACACATCCTATTGCATTCATCAATGTATCTTCTTTTTCCGATCTTGGTATCATCTTCGATCGTCGGCTGAGCACATTGTCTGCTTGGGTTTGTGAATCGGTGGTCGAGGAAATTTTTCAACCCGTACATTTCCAAGTCGCTATTCATTAGCCTTATCAGACCAATCTTAGCATATGCTTTAGTTGTGTAGTCTTTCCTGTGTTTTATTTACGCCATCGAATCCGTCCAAAAACAGTTCTTGATAATTGCCTTACGAGCTCTTAGATGGGATCCGAGTCACAATTTGTCACCATATGAGCACAGATGTCCCACACGTTCCTTGTATGTCCCTTAGGCATATATCCTCGGATTAAGATTAAATTATGTATATGTATGTTTGTAACAATTACAAGTCTGCCAGCCCCACTAATGTCATCGGTGGAGATTTAAAGGACACATAAAACTTATTCTCCTTGCCAGATTCATTGTCTAAAATGCGAATCGAATATACAGGGTTCGTAAACGTTCCTACAAATATATCTTACATTTTTGCCAATTTTGAAACTACGGAAATATATTTACCTTTAGCTATTGAACACTGGACAGTTATTTACAAGTTTTGTAATCTTAGTTTGTAATACTCTCCATCTTTTTTTCTCCACTTTCCTTATCGTGGAGTAAGTTAAGTTCATCAACTTTATGTTTGTAAAATAGCTAAGCGTTATCTGAAACCACTATATTTTTCTTTCTCCTCTGTTGCTAGGCGCCTTAGTTATTGGACGAACTGAGTTTTGAATATGTATTCCCTGCTATATTTTTATAAATACCTTGTAACAGCTATATCTCTGTATATCCTCAATGTCTGTCCATCTATCGAACTACCAACTTAATTATATTTAAGGTTATTTTAAAGTGCTACTTGAAGAGAATACTGGAGACTGGCAGTGGAGATGGGCGCACGTGCCATTGCTGATCCAGATAGCTCGGGAGATATAGGAGGGGCGGTTGTGGTTTCAATTTTTGCCTCACGGACACTCCGAATTTATTATACACTCTTGATAGCATTTCTGTCCGCCATGTTTGTAATTAACTTATACAGATGTCTAATCCTTTAACATTTGACATTAAGACATTAAAACATATAACTTGTTTTACATATATCTTTTTTCATTATTCACTCGCTCCAGAGACAACGTTTTGCAATAAGAGCCATTTTTTAAAAAAAAAATGGTGAAGAATTGTGTCACGGACTTTTTGTAAATTTTCGGAATTTTTTCATATCTTTTCTGTAATTCACTTTCACGCAAGTCACCTTTTTTTCGATCAATTCACATTTTTTCCTTACAAAAATTGTCTGTACACTTTTTAATCTCTGTGGTTTTCCATCATCACAACAAAAACTTGTTAACGTCAATGATTTTTTTTGCGAGTGAGACTAACAATGCCACTCATGCAAGTTTGTAACAAATATTACAAAATACAAACACATGTAACAACTACCGAAGAATCGGGTACATTATCTTTGTCCGTGCATTTGTAAGTGCGGTACTCAGCAGAGTAAAGTGAATATATTTTTTGTTATCATAAAATCTTGCAAAGACTTTCATGTTCATACTTGTGCACATCTTTGTTCGTCTGTTCATCCCTTAATATGTCCCTCCGTCCTTTGTTATTGAAATACACGCGGTCGCCAAATTTGAAATAAAAATTTCGAATTTAGGAAGTTGGTGAAAAGCCGCAAATTCCATATGATTAGTTCACTATTACGCTCACAATAGCTAAAGAGAGAAAGAAAGTTGCAATGCTCAAGAGATAAACAAAAAAAAAAAAAAAAAAAAAAAAAAAAAAAAAATTCGGAAATTTCGGAAAAAGTGTAAGCGCTTAACCAGAAAGTTAGTTTGCAAATTTTTATACGCTAATTTCAGATCATTCGCTTTGAAGCAACTTTCTAACTTCCCTACTTGTTGTTACGGTGTAAAACACTAATTACTTCTTGCACTTGTGTGGAGAGTGTGAGTAATTGAATTTTTCTTTTTTTTCTTACTTCACTATTCAACAAAATCAAAGGTATATTATTTTCGAATAACATAAGCAAAAAAAGGGAAGAGAAATGCCTTCATAAAAGGGAGTAAATATATAGAGAGATCATATAAACAAGAGTAATATTAAAATGAAACATAAAATAAATGCAGTGCAAAAAAGAAGGGAGAGAGAATTTTTCATAACAAATTGCAATTCCTTCACTTTTCGCTAAGCCCTTGGACAACAAAATACTTCAAAAGAGTTAAGATCTGGCGATGAATTTTTTCAAAAAGCACACACCCTACAAGCTATATTATTCATGAGTTTATGTTGGTCCCGACCGTAACTATGTTCCTAAGTTATCAAATTTTCCACATCTACGGTAAACACTAAGCATTTCATTCGTCTTTTTTGCCTGAACAACATGTGCAAAAAGAAAAAAAAAAAAAAAAAACAAAACAAAAACCGAAAAACTATTTTTACTTTTCCTAAAAAAAAAAAAAAAAGAATGAAACTATGAACAGAGAACAATTTTGTATTCATTTGTTCTGAAAATGAATAACATTTTTTCATAACAAAAAAAATTTCAATGTAAAGAAAGAGAAATATTAATATTTAATAGGAGAAAAGCATTTTGCAAAATAAATTGCTTCTCATTGCAGCATATCGCAGCAGTTGTGCTTCGTAGTTTTATCAAATAAATACACCGTAGTTAATATATTCTTCACTGGAGTAAAGTTTTTTTGGT
Organism: Glossina pallidipes; assembly: GCA_000688715.1. NCBI lineage: Eukaryota > Metazoa > Arthropoda > Insecta > Diptera > Glossinidae > Glossina > Glossina pallidipes. Next base: position 456,562 of record KK499961.1, read on the forward strand.
TGATGTCGAACTATATACTCTGTATTAAGCACATCTCGAGCTATAGTAACTGATTTCCCAATTTCTTTTTAAGGCTCTAGTTTTCCTACTCTTAGGGTGAAAATGTGGGCTGAAAGCATGAAATTATTATTACTTTATAGGTGAGTTTAACGCCAATGTCTATTCATGTGTGCCATGTGTGTTCAGACTGTAAATCTCTTCCGTTATATAACACATCATCTTTGTTTCTTCCATCAAAAATATATCCGGTCCGTCGTAACTCACTTGATTGTTCTCAGGCGATGTCAGGTTATATAGGACTTGGTTGACAGCTTCAAGTGTACAATTCTGCTTGACTATCGTGTAACAAAATTGCAATTTAAAAATATCCTTTATATGCAGAAAAAGGAAAGGTTTAGACACAAGGAAACTTCATGATCCTTTATGGACATATAACAATGTGAAGCAAGCGACTTTTTAAATTAATGCTATTGTGAGTTAGACAAATAAATGTAAATGAATTGCAATTTATGTTTGATAGCGATTCGAGTTGTGGTATACTCAGTTTAAGCGAATGTATGCAACACCCAGATGGAAATTTCATTGCATCAATCAATTTGAATCGAGCTAAGCTTTGTCTGTCCGTCTGTCTATACATCATGATTATTTGTGTTCAACCTAAAGGTCACTGACGTTGTTTGGCACAAGGAAGAGCGCTATTACGAGTGGTTCGGATCGCACTACTTTTCCGATCACTTTCCATATACCGCATCAATTTTTAAAAGTCTGTATACGAATAACTAGATGAAACGAAATAGCGTAGGTTACTTGATGGTGGACAGTGGGCCACTATTGTGTTTCTACTTGTTTTTACATATGGAATACTATATGCTTCCATGCTTCCAATGCATGGCGACATCTTTTTAGTTCACAAGCTTCCAACCGACTCTTAAGAATCCTTGGGCTCTATTAGACGACAAATGTCATGCGTGTAAATGTAAAGTGAGTTTCATCGCCCCTTACCAAAAGTTTGGTAAATCTATAGTTTTCCATGCAGATGACATAGGAATGTTGGCATCGGAGAATGCCAACAACTAAGCTCAGTTTATATAGCTATGAGCGTATAATAGGTAGTTGCATGTCAGCAACTTATATCGGTGAAAATGATAAAGCAATGTACACAACGATTAATTTCGATTATTTTGACCTTTCGTCAAAAGCGTTTTTAAAAGCTTACGGTTTTCCTACTCCTTCATATACCAACTATTGGTTTTGGCTTTAACGATTCATAAATGTTGATTTTCATGTCAATGACAACGAACAGCGTGGAAGACCAAAAAAGTTCGAAGACACTGGACAGCGAGACGTATTGGACGAAAACAAGCACAAACTTTCAACGAACTGTCAATCACCTTAGCACTTGGTTTAATGAATGTTTCTAAACGTTCACATATAATGGGAAAGATCCAAAAGGAGAAAAAACGGCTACCATACGTATTGACTGAAAATGTTATTCTAAATCGTTTCAACATCGGGGTTCCTTGCCAGCACCGTATTGTAACTGGTGGTTGAAAATGGGTCTACCATCGCAATCCCAAGCGCAAGAAGTCATGGGTTAGTTGAGGAGAACTATCCACCTTGATACCGAGGCGGAATATTCATAGCTATACAGTTTTCCTGTGCATATGATGCGATCAGCAAGGTGTAGTGCATTATAGGCTGCTAAAACCGAATGAGACCGTGACTGCAGATGTCTACCGATGTCACTTGAACAATTTGAATGTATAGTTACAGAAAAGATCAGCAATAGCGGCTAACAGACGCAAAGTCAACTTTTTGCATGGCCACATATTGCAGGAGTTTTTCAAGGGTGAACTGTATTAGAAGTTCTGTCCCCCTCCCCTTCCCCTTATAAGAAGGCGCCAGACGTGGCCAGACGTGGCGCCTTCTTATTACCGTTTCTTCAGACTCGTGCGGCATCGTTTCCCCGGCACACGGTTTCGAAATGCTCGAGGAGCGCGAAACTGGAGCGATGACTAGATCGCTGCTAAATCAATATCATTGTTTCGATATCGTCCCGTCGCTATGTTGTCAGAAAGATGGGAAAAGGTCGTAGAAAATGATGGAATAAATATCGAATCAATTTTTCTCAATAAATGCCTTTTCCAAGCAAAAATGATCAAAATACCTGCAAGCACTTAATACTTCCTATATTGCATCGTATGCGGTACGTTGTAAGCAAAATGATTTTAAATATATAAAAAGGAAAGTAGTTTTTCTATATGATTTAACTTGATTTTAGCCATTCGACTGACCGTGACGGCTTTTTATATCAAATAAAAGGCCGCGCATACGTGTGTGTAAAAAATGTATTTATTTATTTATTTATTTATTTATTGTTTGCCATGTAGGAAGAGCTTAACCTTTATTTGTCCATTCATCCAATCACTTTTCTTCTCGTTTACAAAGTTATTGATGGTTGGTAGATTTTAAATAAATGTCGATAAATTGATGAGATTTTAAAGTGAACGACAACTGCATTAAAATTTATTGATGTATAGTCAGTTGATATCAAGTCCTTTGTGTAGGGTTTGAGTGAGATTATCTCTATGGTAGTCGTTAAAAACTATGAATAGAAGCAAAATTAAATTAAAGATTCACATTTTATTGTGTCCCCAGAAGGAAATTAACTATACCGCTGCTCCTCTAGAATCCATAAATCGTATAGCTTCTTAATTGACTTCTTCTGAAATCGATCTGAACATGTCTTTCCTATGCACTCTTTACCATTGAAATGCCCAAAGACGCAAAAGTTATAATAGGAAACACATCTCAGCGACAACACAGACACCTTACAAGCCGCAAAGCGTTCGGTTTATAGAACTTAGCAAACTTAGTTTGTAATAAAACTGGTATCGGAGCGTTTTCTTGTGACTGTCCCTTTAGAATACCAGAACTGATACAAAATTAGAACAACTATAATAAGAATCCATATTGTTTTCCTTTATGACTGTTGTCTGTCAAGGTTGTGTAAATTAAAATAGAAAGTTAAAGAATGGCTAACGAACCTTAGCTTATCAAAATTCATAATATGAATAATTCGCCTACAATACTGCCCAAGAAAAATTTAAGGCAAAAGCTTAAAAAACTTTACGAACCTGAGTTTGAGAATTAAAAACATTAGCGCCTTAATTACATGTAACTGGCAAAAACAAACTGCTTGAGGACAACACTAATGTCAAAATAAACATAAGTTTCTTTTAGGCTTCTTTTTCTTTAGGCTTGGGATAAGCGCACATCATGTTTGGATGGATGTATGTAATATCTAGAACGACTTGAGTTAGTTTTGCCTTTTCTTACCTTGACCGATTAAAGTTAGCCCTATCTACCCATTTGTATGTCTATCTGTCCATTTGGTTGATGACAACATACATATCGTTATTTTCGAGATTTCTTTATGAGAATTGGTATATTCACATGGTTTTAATCAATGAATGCTTCTAAGAGTGGATTGGAATGGGCCCTTTCCTCGTAACGGCATATTAGAATAAAACTACTGCATGAAAGAAAAGTGCCGTTTTTAGTATATTGTCATAATAATCGATGAACAATAGCACCTTGCCATGTTAAATGAACATCGGAAGCTTGGATTCGGCAGAACCATCCTTGAATCCCAGCAACTTCTTCTTGAAGAAGCAATTTCTATGGAGTCATGAGAGAAAGAGAACAACATAACAAAAAGAACAGAAACTCAACGAGTTCGAAAAAGAGGAGTTTAATAAGAATAGAAGAAGTAATGGTGAGCAATATGGATCAGCAAAGAGTTATTTTCTAAATCAATTAAAACATGTCTGTTCGTCTGTCTTTCTGCCTGTCTTCTGTTCAATTTTTGAGATATTTTGAAGAAGTTCGGCATACTAATCTATTTTCACGCACCTACGAACACTATTGAAAATGGTTCGGATCGTAATGCTTCTTCGACCACTTCCCATATATCACCTTATTTTAAAAAGTCGTTATATGGATAATTGTAGGGTGGTGCAGGGTATTTAATGGCGGGCCGTGCATCACTCAAGTATTTTACGTGTTTTTGTTTTTAAAAAATATTAAGTTAAATAAATGCAGTGCTATTTATATACAAATTAGCCAGCAAGTAGTGCAATTAAGGAACTTGTGGGAACATTTTGAGAAAGCATTGAATTAAAATATTTTAGTTTTACTATATCAATGCAAATGATGAACTCTAAGGCGAATGCATGAATATATTTACTTTGTATAAAAGTTTATGCAAATATTAAAGAGATAAATGAATGAATGAACGAAATGCTTAACTTAAATGTCCCGGGGACTATTTAAATCCATTTCTAAGACTAGTCAATGTATAATTTGAATATGAAAAGTTAAAACCTACATTGTAGCTGTTGTAATACCGTGGTAAAAAGAGCAAGAAAAAGAAAAAAGCAACAGCATCAGCATTAGTAGTAGAAACAACTTTGAACTGATTCTTTCTTTTTGCCTTTGGCTTGCTGGTGACAATTGACATGACATGAATCTTTCTTCGTCATGTTCATCACTTCTAACTTATGTGTTATCCATAATAAAAATTGTAGTAAAGAAAGAGACCGAAAGGCGGCTACTAGAGTTGTCATTGACGATGTTAATATGTCGTATATCTGGTATGTATGTATCGCATATGAAACAGTATTGAATCGCTGCTATAACAGAAATAAATCTGTGGTGTTTATGTTGCTGGTATGCATATCTGATATTTACAGATTTCGCTGTTGTCTCTTCAATTCCTCGATTCGATTTTTTCGCTCTGTCTGCACATAGAATAAAAAAGTTTTTTTTTTCTGTTTTTTGCGTGTGTTGTCCATAGCTTATTTATTACGTTACATTTATTGGTTTATCTATACCACTGTCGCTTAATGTTTTCGATTCAATTTTAGTTAGCAAATGTCATTTAAGTTTTTCTATGTTCTTGCTTGTGGTCTAAACTCAGTGCTGTTTACATTGAATAGTTTTTCTTTTTTTTTTTTTTTTTTTTTTTGTTAAAATTGAAATGAACCACATATATGTCAAAGGAGGCTTAGAAGACATGTACATCAAAGATGAGAAACGTAAAGGATTATTCTGTTAACATTTGAATTTTTCTTCTCTTTTTAGTTATATTTCTGGTTTTTGTAGAATTGAAGAGAAGTTCTAAAAAAAGGTTTAAAGTCGATTTTGATAAAAAAAGGTTAGCCTTTTACGAGATATTACATATTATATTATGTTCATCCTAAAAAGGATTCTACTTTGCCCTTTTTATGCCCATCACCGAAGGATGAGAGGTATATTCATTTTGTCAAAATGTTTGCAACGCCCAGCAAGAAGCTCCAGACTCCACACAACCTATATGTATCCTTGACCAGCATCAAATTCTAAATCGAAGCATGTCCGTCTGTCTGACCGTCTGTGTAATGTCTATTGTAAACATTCTCCTGGTCACAAAAATGAAGCCATCAACTTCAAATTTGGCGCACGCATTGGAAGTTCTTACACACAGGTTTATGTTGCAAATGGACGAAATCGGTCGAAGGAATAGCATCCAGTAAACTGAGAGCAACTCTGTTTTTCAAAAGTAATGAAAAATGGTTTTTTTGCTCATTACTCATAAACTATAGCAAATAAATGTACAAAAATTTGAAAGCGCATGCTAAGGGCGATGTTGTAGTTGTGTACGAAAATGAAAAAAATTGACCACGCCTACCCAATGTTCTGATACATCAAAATTTAATTATTTTTTCAATGCCTTTGTAACGCGCAGAAACAAGCTTCAAAAACAGCATAAAATGTACAAATGCTTGGCCGATTTCAAATCTTAAAAGCACCTAAACAGGTCCGCCTGTTCGTTTGCCCATCTGTCTGTTTGCTCAACTTCACAGTATTTGTGGTAGCGAAAATGAAGATATCGCCTCCAAATTTGCAAACGAGTTTCTAAGTGACTTAAACTTTTCCAAGGACATGCGTGCAAAGTGAAATAAACTTATTATGAAAATAGAAAAAATCGGCCGCGCCCACTTCATATTGTGTAGCATGAAAATTTAGTTATTTGCTTCTTTTGTTTCCTTTTGGGGTAAACGGTGATGGGTAAAAAAGCCTCGGTCCCGACCGAATTTAATTTTCTTACTTGTTTAATTTTTTTTTTTTTCAAATAATACCAACAATTCAGAGAATATGTCCTCGGCGACGGTAAGATCGAAATGTGAAATAAGAAGTGAACAGACGCAGCCGCAATCGTAATTAAAATACGACTGTATCGCGCTGTAAATTAAAGCCGATTATGCCGATAGTCACGCGTCTGTATGCCGATAGTCACGCGTCTGTATGCCGATAATAAAGCTTCTTAACTACATGTTTATGTGATAGCACAACTAAGGCTCCACGGGCACCGAACTACAACATTTAATGATCCTTAGATCATAGTAGTATTTTAAGTGACTTTTATAGGATATCCGTTACCACGTTCACCGCGTTTGATTTTCCAATATCTTTCGTCTCATCGTCTTTCACCTTTCGAAACACGAAGTGATAGTTGTGGTGCAAAGAAACAGTTAAGTTATTGTATGTGAAGTTGTATCATTCATATGAATCCTTACGAAGCTTTAAATAAATCTTGTATATCTTGAACCTAATAAACTACTGAATGAATTGAATGAATGAATTGGCTTCTCCACAGTTGTCAAATTTGTAAGAAAGACAAAGGCTGTGGCACGAAGAACCCGTTTGCTTCATTAATTATCTTCAAAGCGTTGTGCGACTCAGTTAGATCAGTGGGTGGAGGCATTTTCGATTAATGTAGAGAGAGGTCGATTATAATTAAAACGTATTTATAATTAACGCATCAACTTGTGAAAATGTTCAGAGATGAGTGTTCCACTGAATACTGTGACCGCTCGAATTCGGCAGATAGTTGTTCCAGAAAACATAAAAGATGTGCACCAAATCATTTGGGAAGTCCGAAAAGTGAAGCTTGACGACGTCAAACAGTGGGTCATTCACTATTTCGCATGAGCATTTGTCCATGAGAAGGTTGTGTTGGAAGCGGGTGTCGCCTGTGTTCGCATCAGACGAAAAACTATGCGGTTAAGCCGCTTAGGCGAAATGCGTGTGCGTGGAATCATCACTACACTCCAGAGCAGTCAGTCAAGCGGACAACAACCGGCGAAAGCTGTCGAAAGTAACCAAAACCGCAAAAGTCGACTGGGAAGGTTATGTCGCCTACACTTTGGGGTGAGCATAGTTTAATATCGAATATCTTGGAAACTGAAGAAGAATCAAAGGGAATCCCATTAATAAATCGCAGAAATCAAGAAACACCGGCTGGCTATATCGGGAATTTATTGAGTGATGTGATATTTATTGGATTATTTTCCCTCACAGTTTCATTCGTTATCAATAAATTGCATATGCAGTTCTTTTGCAGAATTCGCATTTCTATTTCAAATAAATAGCTTTTCTTCTGCCCCCCTTCCCGCCAATCTTAACATTTAAATAAGATTTTTTAAGCTCAATGCAACGTTATTTAAAAAAAATTCCTTCTTTTTTTAATTCGCTTTTTCTTCTGAGCTATGAGTGTTAACGTGCAAAAGTGTGATAAGAGAGTAACGAAAAAATGAATTATTCGAAAAAGAAGTAAGAAAAGAGTGGAAGGAAAGAACATATAAAACAAAGTTATTGCCACTTGCACCCAGAGCTGTTGAATGAAGGACTGAATGACATACATTTTAAAGCGAAAACGTTTATCACTTGTTATGAATATTTGGTCTGAATTTTTAGGTAATATTATCGTTATCGCTTTCTCTCCCCGCCATTGCGGAAGCAAGGATTCCTCCGCAACAGCAGACGTCAGACGCAAGCATAGTCGCAATCAGTTCAGCTAAAGCGGCAATCTGTTAAATATTTATACCCCATATCACTTATGGTACACCAACTTTGTGGTGATGTATGCAATGCCCAGAAGAACTTGAGGTAAACCCACATTTTATTATACCCATCGATAAAAAACCACTTTCTAAATCGACTTGAGCCTGTCTGTCCATCTTCCCGTCTTCTTTCTTTATGTTCAACCTACAACCCGCAATTTCTGCGATATTTTGATGAAATTTAATACACTGGCCAATGCTTTTGAAAATGGCTTGGATCGGACCACTTCTTCGACCACGTCCTATATAACGCCTTATTTTCAAAAGTCGTTACGTGAATTACTGTAGAGTGGTGGTGGATTGTGATTCACTACAGTTCTTACTTGTTTCGTTATGTTATCATTAAAATTTATTTATTCCAAAGAAAAAAGTCCTATATTAAAATGCAATGAGCACTATCCGTTATGGCTATCGGCTCTACTTTTAAACAAGTAAGAAAACTATTTTCGGTGGTGACCAAACCTTTTATACCAATCACTGTAATCCAAAAAAAAAAGGAAGAGAGGTAATTTTTCTTAATCTGTAATGTACAGTGGGCGCGGCTAGTCTTCCTTTTTTCGATCGGGAGAATCTTTACCACAGACTCTACACGATTATGCAGATAGTCAGATAGACAGACGAACGGGCGGACACGTTCAGCTGCATTTCGAACTTGAAACTGGCCAAGCATTTATATACATAATAGAGATGTTGAAGGTTGCTTGTGTGGATTATAAAGGTATAAACAAAACGTGAAATTATGGCACACTAAGAATTGAGTAGGCGTGGCCGATTCATTCCATTTTTGTCGAGTTACTAGAACATCGTCCATAGAGTCTACGTTCAAATTTTTGTAGGTATAAGAAAAAACTGATTTTTGTTCCTTTTCAAAACTAGGGATGTCCTCACTTTACGCAATACTGCAGGAGTTTCCTTTGAGCGATCTTGCCCATATTTAATACCTGCTTGCGTGCAAGAACTTCCATTGTTTCTGCCAAATCCAAAGTCGATAGCTTAATTTTTGCGGCCAGAAGAATGTTTACAACACACAGTACCGCTATACGGACAAAGGGACATGCTTAAATCGATTCAGGATTTGACTTTGTACTTTGTGGAGTGGACGAAATTTCCTTCTGGGCGATGCAAATGTTTTCACAAAATGAATATACCGCTCATTCTACGACGATGGGTTTAAAAAAACATGGGTAAATTCACTCCCTAGGAGAATTTGTGTATATACGTTTGAAACAAGTGAACAACCGAATCGATTTAAGGCTTTTTCGCACACTTGTAAGCACAAAATTATAATTGCAGTCCATCTCCTTATGCATATCGTTTATTTGGTGCGAGTCAATGAGCCGAGTAATTGAAATCGTTATTTACTTTAAGCAACTAACATCGTTTACTATTTATTACTACCTAACGGTGTTTCTATAGCATTCACTTTCAACGAATTGGTAAATCAATAGAAATTGAATACGAAAAGCAATTTGCGCTGCTCATCTGTTAAAAGCGCTTAATGGAATTTTCAATTCATTCATTCTGTGTTATGTCCAAGTTTTCTTTGGTTTTAATTGCCATTTTATGAGAAATATTTTTGTTTTTTTTTGTTTTTTTTATTGATGAAATAATTTCTTTACTTAACTTATAAATAACATTAATTTACATCTTAGTGGAATGAATAAAAAAAAAGATTGTATGTGACTTTGGTTTGCGTTATTAAAACTTCTTTTGAAAAACTTTAATATGCTAGAAGGCAGGGTTCAAAAAAAAGCAGTGATTAAAAATCGCTTTGAAAACAACCTATGTTTGCAGAGCAGACATATATTTTTTTTAAATATCGCCAATCGTTCAGGAATAGTCCCTTATTCGTGTAACACGGTGATGGTCAGAAAAAAAAAAAAAGGAAAGAGAAAGACATAAATAGCTGACGGCCGCAACCTAGTGCGTGTAGGCCCAATCGATTGAGCACTCACTGTAAAGTTTATCGTACTTGAGATTTAAAACCCGCGAACACTGACTTAATAGTCGCGATTTTCACCTGTTCGGTTATTCATGCGGATATTCATCACGATTAGGAAAATTTAAGAGCGTGAAGCGTTTGTGCAATCATAAGAAAGTTATATACTCTTTGAAGCGAATCTTGCGATAACAAATTCGTGGATAAAAATTCTTAGACAGAAACGTATCAATCTCTTTTCAGCGACTTTTTCGAACTAATAATGAAAAGTTCAAAACTAATTGTAACATTTCCTTTTCGTTATTGAACGATTTAGTCCTCTAATTGCTCTTGTTGTTTCTGTGCCAAGTGCTTACATCCAAAGAAACTCAAGTTCTGTAATCATCTGATTTGCTTTTTATATCTATCAGCGAAGCATGATTTGTCGAAACGTATGCAATATCCCGAAGGAAATCTCAAAGACCATATAAAGCGTAGATATCCTCAATCAGTAACAAACTCTAAACCGTATTAAGGATTCCTCCTTGTCTACCTACGTAATGTGTGTGCTGAACATTCTCCTAGTCACAAAAAGTAAGCTATGTGCTTCAAGTCTGGCAGGTGGAAAATTAAAAGGGCTTTAGAGACCCTATGATGTCTACATATTATAGATTACTATCAACTCTTTACCGTTCTAGACGTTCCAGGCGTCCGCCCCTCTATCTGTTTACTGCTGCGAGAAACGTACTCATCATGGCAAATGTGGAAATGTCTGCTCCAGACACAGTATATAGCTTTCCACTTTTAATTCAGAAAAATAGAATAAAACAGCCATGCCCCCGCCCAATATTAGAGAGCATCGAAATTCGGTTGTTATCGAATATGATTTTCTTATTTCTACATCACCTACGGACGTAACAAAACCATTTGTGTTACATTTTGTGTTCAAAAATTTAAAAATTTCGAAAACATATTCTTTTTTTCTGGATTATTTGGCCAATTTTGGCTGCCGGTATTTATTCTCTCTTTGCTGTTGTTAATCATAATAATCGAAATGAACGCCTCAAATATCGTAGCTATGTTGTCTTCGCACAGTAAACTTACACTCCATAGCTTATACTGATCTAAAATACAGTGAAAAAGTGTCCAGCATTTCCGATGGACCGATTGAAATGTATTCGAATAACATCATATTTTCCATCATTGCAGATGGACCGAACAACAACGTATTCTGTGTTTATATTTAAAGTAATAGGTAGAGCTAAGAAATTCTTTTATGCCTGACTGTCACATTCACAGGTGCGCCTAAAGAGTACGATTCTTAATAACATCTAAAAAGCTCTCTTTTTTAAGGAACCCATCTCTGTTCATTTGACTTTCTTATGACTTTGAATGGCACTCAATAATTAATGCTGATAATTATCGGTTTTGTTCGTTAATTATGAAAGATTACTTTTACTTAATGAACTAAATAAAGCATTACGCAAAATTAATTTTGTAATTTTTCCTGCACAATTCGAAGACACATAAAGAACTATCGGAGAGAAAAAAGAAAATGAATTTCGCAAAATTTCCATTCATTTCATGATGAGAGACTTGCGTCCATCCATAATACTATCAGAAATATATATATACTTTTTTTTCCTTTAACTATTATTTTGTTATTGCAGCTGTTAAGTGAAAGTTAGTGAACGCCTTCATTATGCAGGAAAGCAAGGAATGGAAAATTGTAATGTATGCTAATGTAAAATTAATGTTAATTTCTTACTTTTGCGCTTACAATCCACTTAGCGAACGCATGTATTCGTAACTATATTCTGTGTTACCAGTTCACTAACCTAAAGTCCTTCTGCTATCTAACGATTCTTTTTTTTTTTTTTAGTGAACGAACTATCGTTATCTTCGCAATCATTCTGCTGCGAATAATTAAACGATATCTAAGTGTGGATGCTCGTGTCCGATGATGATGTAAAAACTTTTTGTTTTATTCAGTAAATTTGATGGTTATTTCTCGATAGTGAAAATAAAGTAATAAAGTTTTCACATTCTCGTCGGTTAAGCGGAAAATGTTGATAGATAGTAGCAAAGAAATTCATATTGAGTGCAGCGTACCTTCTTAGTACATGAATATTGCAAAGTGTGGAGTATGGGTTTGTGAAAGGTTCGACCAGGAGCGCCATATGTTAGTTGAACTTGCTTTAGCACATACTTATATCAAAAGTTTGATTTGTGTATTACGGACTGTAACCGTTTTTCTAAGAATACCCTCTCTTGGAATAGATCCCGTTGGTTTTCAAATTTAATTTGTAACTGTCAGCTGTTAATATATGTATCAAGTTCCAATTCTATGCTTCTAATATTGCGACCACGAGAAATCAGAGAACGAACGAACAGACAGACATATTCATTTCTATTAAAGATTTACATATATTTCGGCTGTCTAAGTACACATTATTGGGTGGGTAACGAATGTAAGAAATTAAACCAAATTGGACTCTGAAAATTTCGAAAGCAAAATGGTTGAAATTTTGCTTTTAATTTATTTTACCCTACACCACCTGTGGTACAGCGTATATATATATATATATATATATATATATATATATATATTGTGAGGACCACAAGTCATCCCTCGTTTTGGCCTCACAGTTTCTTCGTCTCTGGTGGTTAAGAATGGACTAGGGAAAAATAATTTAGAGAGCGAGGTAGGGACAATCGTGTTGGGCAGTCGCTGTTGGAGCGTGATGGTCGAGGTTTCATGAAGTAAAGTAATAAAGCGTAAAATAAAACAATAACGTCTCTAAATATAAATTTTCTTATATCCTGGACCGCATAGCTACCCCGGAGTATGTGCCACCCAGTGGCCCTCACAATATATTCTTTCTTTTCTTTTGTTGGACGATGTGGCGACGCACTGCCGACTCGTGGTCCTACACTTGGGTTAAAGCCATCCCGGAACCGCTTTCGCATTAATTCGAGATGGACTTTTATGAATTCTTGACCCTCATTACATCATCCTGCCTCTCCTGTCCTCCCCTGACATTGTCTTGGCCTTCGTGTCGACATACATCAAAGCGTGTCTTGACAATACAGACATACACACCGAAAAGGCTTTGAGGCAGATCCATCATTTATTAATGCAGCTAGAAAGAGAATCTGAATCGATCTAAGCTGGGATATCCTTCTGTCTGTCTTCTTTTCTTGTGTGAAGGTCGCAACTTTTATGATATTTTGAGGAATTTTGGTACACCAACGTGCTTTGGCCCAAGACCGAATGCTATTGAAAATGATTTAGGTCGCACCACTTTTCCCACCACTTCTCACATTTTGAAACACCCATTAACTGTGTTAAGCGAAACGTGTTAATGGTGGGCCATGGCCAACTGTCATGTTGTTCCTTATATTTTATATTATGCAGTAGTATATAAGGCGCGTGTGAGAGAAACTTTCACGCATATTTATCCTTCATTTGCCAACTTAACCCCAAAGTGAAAAGTGCAATGGAGTTGCACAGCATGATCTTTGTGGCAAGCTCGCATGGATGTTTTTGGAAATTACACTGTGGTTCAACTACTCTCGTAATAAACTGTGAACAAACATGAGATGTATGGCATGTTGTAACTTTTTAATAAAAGCACATATCACCTGTAGCCGTAGTCGTAATCGTGTAATGCGTGCCACAAAAAATCTGTAATCACGTTTCTCTAGCGTTCTCCGTTGAGGGTAAATGCAATGCCATTTTCAGGTTCAAAAATTACACCTTCAGCCCACAAACCACACTTAAAAGTCAATTTTCCTACACATTGGACTTTTTACTCCAAAGTGGCAATAGTCCCTATCATCGAAATCGTTTAGTCATATATGTGATTCATTCCGCATGCTCACAACGTAACTGTGGGTTCATTGTTTTCGTAATATGTTTTGGGAGTTTCCCTACTTTAACTATATGTGTATGTATTGTAGTTCACAAAATGAGGCGAGATCCAAACAATAGATTGCATAGACATACCTTGATCCAAATCTGAATCAGAAGTGTGTTATACAAAATATGATTCCGATGAACGGCAAATTTGAGAATTAAGAAGAAAATTTAAAAAATTTTCAATTGAATTACGCACAATCGATAGGAGGACAGAAGGACATTGTTAACTAGAGATCTTCTTCTGCTGAAGCATAGATATAAAATTTATTATACACACTTCAAGAAAAATCTAATACAAACCTTTCGTTCGTTCTTGGATATGGAAAAGAAAAATATTAAGTTTTCGAAGCCAAATTATTTTAATTAATCCAAGATGCATAAAACTCCTAAAGCGCTTTGCTCACTGGTCACCATTCATTCGTCGTGCAGTCAATTGACAAAAATCAAATGATAAAAAACCCGAAAGGAAATTTTATATATGCCACTAAAAACTTTTTCCAATTTTGCACGTATTGTATGAAGGCGTGAAAAATTCATTCAGAAAACGTTTCAAAAGCATTGACGTACTGCTCTGCGTGCATAATTTTTTGGCTAAAAATAAACTTTTCGATTTTTTTCTTCCCCTCTTTACACATATTTTATAAAGTTTTCTTTGGCTTTTTATAACGAATGGAAATAAAGTGCTGAGCATTAAATCATCACAGTACAAAAAAAAAAAGTAGATGCGTGTGCTTAAAGTGTTGTGTACACTTAGATGAATTTCTCAAATTGTACACGAGGGAGGACTTATTTATTGTACCGTTAGAAAAGTTTGTGTGTAAGCAGAGGTTCAAATTTATACAATTTTTCATTGTGTTTGAAAGAAAAACTCTAAGATGCAGACAACGAAGAAAAAAGAACGCGTACGCGTTGATTTTACTTTATTAGCATACAGCATACAGCATATAGCATGCATTCTAAAAAGTTTGAATATAATTAATGAGCGGTATTTCCTTCATTATTAAATTCAAAGTTTTATTTAACAAAGTAAAGCCTTGAAAGTCAACTATACAAGGTATAGTAAGTGGAAAGAAAGGTATAGTAGGAAAGAAAGCTATGTCAGCTGCGAGGGAAAGCACTTGCCCAACTTTTTCAATTCCCGCAACACCGACTAAACTTTTTTCGATGGTCTACTCCCTGTCGTTGTACTTGTGAGGAAAAGTTCGTGACTATCCTCCAAAAAGGTCAGGATTTTCAATTAATATTAAAGTTAAATCAATCTCCGGGAGTCCGGAGTGGACGGCCATTCAGCTTTTAATCGTAGGATGATTGAAAACGTTAATGCTTTGGATAGTCTTTCTTTCACATTATGTCATCTGCATATCAGAGTACATCTTAAAATATTAAAGCAAGATATTAAAATTATGCTTTCATTTCTATTTTTCGCCTTCGAGTAAAAAGACATAAAAGCATAATTTTATTAGGTTTTCATGGATACAATCAAATTCACGCGCAGATTATGCTTTTTCGCTGCAATTATTATGACACATTGATCAATAATTCCCGGATATCGATATCAAAGTCAATCGTAGTGTTGTTATTTCGAAGATTATCAGATAAGCGAACATAATGTCATCTTCTTTTATGGTTGCATGCGGCTCAATTTCTCCTCTTTTTTGTTCTGCCTAAGTGAAGTGAAACTTTTCAATACTCGCGTATTATCGTTGAAATGCATTTTTTGTTGTCGCTATGAATTTACCCTTCCTTTTGCGCTCTTTTTGTGCTTAATGTTTTTCAATTGAACGAATTGTGAAAATTGTATTGCGACTTATATTCTTTCTCGGATAAAAATATATACACTTTGTGAGTTAAATAGTTACACCGGAAGGTGGTTAAGCAGTTAGCTGTGTATTTTGAATATATCTATCATAGTCCGTCCATTCGTGCTTGTCGGATTTCCTTATAAAAAGGAAGAAAAATTTTTTATTTTACCATAAAGTTTTGTAGAAAATATTCTTGTTATTTTGCCAAATCGTTTCATTACAATCTAATTTCATAAGAGACATACTCTGTGTTTGACGAGCTTAGGGGTCTATTATCGCTGAAGAGATAGACACAGTTAATTGATTAAGCAACGATAGGGTTTCTAAGAGAAATCCATGTTATTTTGAGAAGATGCAAATGCTCATACGATACCGTAAAGGTTTCATTTCACTTCGGTCATTGCTTACACATTATTTGGCGAGTTAAAGTATTTCTGGTGACATTACTTTTTTTCTTTTCTTTCCAAATTTCCTTCTTCTTTGAAAAAAACCCGGTCAAATTCATTGAAAAGTGTTATGGCAACCTTTCCAAACGCCAGCTCATCTATGACATCTTTATTTTACTCGAAGTCACATCACGACATTGCTAATATTGAAAGCAGTGGAGGCGCAATGATGATAATTACATCAGAAAACTAGAGATAGATGGCATTCCAACCATTGCTTGTCAAATGGGTACCGCGTTTAATTACAAAGGAACAAATTTACCCTATCACAAATTGAGGGTTTCAATGACAGAATTGCTGCAACCGATATTGGCATTCCTGCTCAAGCCAGCACCGAATATATCCTGCAGTGAGTAGTATTTGCTCGCAATCCGCGAAAGAATATTTAAGGTAAGAAGGCTGTGCCCTATGATTACAAAAAACAAAAAATTGCAACTTTAACATGTCCCGGGAATTATTGATCAACGTATTATATTCGCCATAGAAGACTCTCACTGAAAATGAGCTCAACATAAAAGAGCAACATGTGCATATATCCGCATATTTGCGGATGATAACATCGCAAATGACAATTTATTGCTGGGTTTTACAATTTCCACAATGTTTAATCCACAAGGAAATCTATAGCGAAACAACATCGAATGAAACAGAAATGCACAGCAAAACACTTTTAAGAGAGAAAGAACATAAATGAAAAGTAAAAAGAAAAAAAAGAAACCAGAGAATCACCTGCACCTTAGAATCAAATAAACTAACTCACTACTTTAATGCAAAATATCTATGTATTCAAATGAAAATATATTTTTCTTATATGTGTTAAGGTTAGATGTACAAAAAGATATTATGCATGTTTAGTGCAAATTCTGTCTTATTTTCTCGAAATCCCTTATTAACTTTAAATATCTTTCAAATAAAATGAAATATGCAAGTTGCTCTTGTATGCAAGTACACCTGTGGAGGTAGAGATTGTGTGAGTGTACATATGCAATACCGTTATTCAGGAGATGTTAAGAATATTTATATTGATTTTAAAAGCTGTCAAGATTTGCAAATATCTTCTACATGCATGCACTAGCATATGCGTTTGTTGGCAAGTGGGAAAGTTTGTGTCGAGCGTCGAAAAGTGGAAGTGATATTATAATTTTCTCTCGTCGTAATCGTCAGCAGCACATCGGATGGATGTCCTACTGCTCCGTGTTTAACATTTATTGTCTCCACAACGTAATGTTTTTACTTGTTCTATGTTATAAAATACCATCGTCATCGAAAATCAGCGGATACTCTACTTCAGTTTTATTTTTTCTTCATCTTCGCGAGTACCAAACATATACGTATTCACTTGATATTGAAAGAAAGAATTTAAGAACTTATTCTTACATGGAAAAGCTGTACCTCTAAAGACACATTGGAAGGAAAATTAAAGAGAGAAAATGATGGAAGCAAACAATAGCCCCATCTGCACTACTCCTCTGCTGACTCTCGCCTATTTTCACCGTTAAATGCCATGAATATTCTTAACATCAAGACTATTTGCATTTGGCCACACATTTGCACCAGTAAATCCTAAAGAATTCTTCTTTTAAAATTTGCAACTCTGCACTAATTCCTACAAAACAGCACCTTCCTTGCGATTGCCAAGCCATTTCCTTTATCTGAAGCCTCTTATTCGAAATTAATTAGTCCTATGGGCACTCTACAATTAGGTACAGAACGTAGTATCTCTCTCTCTCTCAAGTTAATATATTACTTTATTAAAAGTACTAGGCTCAACATCTAATAGTTTTTTGTAAAATAGAACCGAGAGTCTATGTTGCCAGAGCTCAATATTCAAACCTTGCACCATAGTGCAAGGTGTATTAAGTTTCAGTGGACGGTTGTGGCATATACTCGTTCCTACGGGAATTGAATTTTGATATGGTAACACTTCTAACTATCAATACTTCATCAAGAAGATTCTTTCATAATAATATTTTTTTTTTTTTTTTTTTTTTTTTTTTTGGGTAGAGCTTATATGTCCAGTTATATCAATTTCCTCATATTCTATTTCTTCTTAATCACATTTAGTAAAATATATGCAAAAGCTTGTCTGTTTCTCGATTATTCCAATATACACATGTTCTTAGTTATGATGAAATTCTATATTCTTTTTTTTTTTCTTTTTAATTTGAGCAACATGCTGAGGTTGATTGTTAACACTCCAACCACAGCATGAAAACTGTCTCATAATAATAATTTGACATAAGAATAAATCCTCATGAATTTGGTCCACATAGCTCTATTTTAAGGATCAGATTTTTATTTATTTATTATGGTTCTAATGAGAACCACACGTACATGCCGAAAGGGTCTAATTTTGTAATATTTTATGATAAAAGTTTATACTTAGTAAACTCAATCACAGGAAATTTAAATCACGCAAATCTATCTCTTTTTGAGAGCCCAGCATATATAGGGACGCCCACGAAAGCAAGCCCTTCTATGGCGACAAAGCTTAACTTGCGGCTTATTATAAGGGAATCAAATGCAAATTAATAAAAGCTTTGACAAGTAAACTAAGTTTTCTAAGCTAAAGCCACGTTGACATTTAGGCATCCTTCGATATGCGGGTGTTCATCAAAATTATATATTCAGATAAAAATAGTGTATAATTTTTGGTGTATTATTAATTTCGACGAAGCGGGACATTTAATGATCGGATTTGCCCGACTATAGGATACAGGGATGTATGTATGCAACACCCAGGTTGAGGTAGATCTACGCATTATTACGTCGATCGATCCAGTATTAATTTCTAAATCAATTTAAGCTTGTTTGTCCGTCTGTCTATTTTATTTCTTTATGTTCAATCAATTAGACATTTGGTGATATATGGTACACTAATGCGTTGTGGGTCAAAGGCAAATGCTATTCGCAGTGGTTCGGATCAAAAAGCTTTTTTGGCTACTTTCCCTATTTTGAAAGGTCGTTATAGGAATAATTGCAAGATGGCGTAAGGTATCTAATGGAAGGCCGTGGCCAACTACAGTGTTTTAATATATTTGATTAGTGTCCTCACGTGTAGCCGAGTAGGAAAAGAAATCGCAATTTTACACATTCTTGAATTTCTTGTTAAAATAGACTCAAAGCAAACAATGGCTGACGTAAGTTTGAAAACTCAACAGCTTGCTCTAACTTAAATTTATTTTAGCACTTAAACTTTAAATATTATTTTAAATCTTGCAAGGAACGTATACGAATTGCAAAAACTTGATACGTGCTATTGTGAAACCGCACTCACGTATGATGGGCGATTATATTTGACCACAAGTTTATGCACAATACTTTGTTTACGTGATTTTATTTTGAAGCCTCTTTTTTTTAATTGAGGGTTAAACAAACGCTTATAAAAATAAAAAATCTCCTTTAATATATAAAAACTCTGAACCGATTATGTTTCCAAAAAGGGCATCAACACGTGAACAACGCACACTTCATTATGAAACGCCCAGGACAATAAAGGGACGTTTAAAACAATGCAGACAAAAAAATTGTTTCTCTTCTTCTTCTTTTTAATTAAAGCAAAAAATTCATGCAATAAAAAAAATGTAAAAAAATATTCGGACAAAGAAATTCCATAAAATTGTTTACTTGAATAGGCCCACCATTAAATGCCCTGCAGTAAGGTACAGAAATCTAGATATCGGCTTTCGAAATAAATCGTTATATGAGAAGTGATCGAAAAGACAATCCGATCTGAAACATTTTCAATAGCACTCGTCCTTGCGCCAAGCCACCTTATTGTACCAAACTTTACCAAAATATTTCAAAAATTACGGCTTGGAAAATGAACACAAGAAGACAAGACAGACCGAGGGACAGACAAAGTTAAGACGATGTAGAAAGTGATGATGAATAAATGTGCATAAAAAAGTGGGCCTTTCTCAAGCCTCCTTTTCTGTCCGCAAGAATTAAAATCCAAAAACACAATAAGATAGACAATAATTTAAACAATGCCATCTAACACTAAAATGTTTTCTGTTAAGTATTTAAATTTGATGCATGGCTGATTAGGACTTGCTCCTATCCTTTTCATCGCTCTACGCAAAAGCCTTTTATTGGTGGAAAGCTGACTTCCAAAAAGAATCCGTGAAAATCATTTGGGGATTAGTCTTCTATACGAAAACCTTACACGATCTAATAATATAATGCGTAATAGCTTCACCAAAGGATCGAGTCATCGAAAGAATGGAAAATATTTTGCTTAAAAATAGGAAATTTGTGTTCGAAATTTGGTGAAGAACATCACCACGTTTTTTGTTTTACCTAGAATCACAATTGGCCAGCGTGATAAAAAGCCCAAATAACATTCTGAGAAGTTAACTATAAAAGTCGTGTTAAAATGGGTATAATAGAGGTAAAGAGGGAAGGACCTCCCTACGTTCTTTTCTTTACCTAGAATCACAATTGGTCAGCGTGATAAAAAGCCCAAATAACATTCTGAGAAGTTAACTATAAAATTCGTGTTAAAAAGGGTATATAAAGGTATAAGTCGTGTATAAAAGGGTATTTCGTCTGCATTAAATTGTGTATATACTGCGCAAAGTAACATTCACACATAGAAACATTACAACAGAAGTGATGCGAGTGTATAAAAACTAAGCTGGCTTCTCGCGAACACCAACGCCTGAGAGAGAGATTATTATCAAACACACATGCCATTGGGGAATGGAAGCCAGCTATATTTTTTTTCCCCTTAATGAAATGCAACCTGTGGAGTTATTTTAGAAGGTCACAATGGGCCTATGAGCATCCTCGCTCCCATCATATGCTCAGCCGGCAGTCGTTTTATTAAAAGGTGACGTAGCAGATAAGATAAGAACAGATAAGTGAGTTGACTAAGGTCGCTATGGCAAGTTCTAAAAACGCGAACAATATTTCACCCACCCCTCAATTGTTCGACAACAAGTAATTTATCTCGCGAAGCAACTGCCACCAATATGTGGTTTTCAAAGCAGTTGGTTTATTAAGAACTAAGCCCTTTTGAATAGCACTCGTAGTGAGAGTTCTTCTGTATATTCTGGGATCTCGCTTCCTTTTTCCTCTTAATATGCTTCCTGATGTTTGTGTATTCGTTGATTGATATTTTGTTGTGTAGTATGCAAACTTGTAAATGGGACATAAATCTTTCAATGTATGCGACGAGTACATTTCATATCACAAATGTACTAAGGAAACATGCATTTCTTAAAACTGCAAGAAATGTTTTTTTCCCATTCCCCTATTTGCATAGCGTTATAGGGGATTTTTATTTCTAATTTTATCTGAATTTATGCAAGAAATATGTGGGTTTCCAATGTACAGTTTGCAAAGTATCTTAACTAGTTAGTCTTCCTAGGTCTATGCACACAATTTACATAAAAGCAATTAACGCGTAGATGTCGACAACCAATGAGCGCAGACAACCTTCAAATATGCCCGTGCTATTCACTTCAATGGACCAAAATTGAACAGTTTTCAATTAAGGTACAGCTGCTGCTGCATGCGTGATGTTTTGATTAGATTGTTCACATACACGTGCACAGTAACAATAATAATCCCATTCAAAATACAAACCCTTAACTAAACATGTCGTTTAAGGTTTTCTTTCATAGATAGTTTAGTTACCTTGTAAACACAAATACATTACAATGCGTACTCCACGTTTACCGTTAATCACAGTAAAACTGAGAGAACAATATATTGTCAGATAGATTGTATTGCCTTTTTCGTTGCATACAAAAGAGTGAATAAATTTGCTAAATTTTCAAAACCTCACCCATGTTATTGTTGGTTCGATGAAGGTTGCCGTCATTTCAACATCTAGGCATTCATTAAATGATGGCAACAACAATAATAGTGTTTAACCTCAATTTCTGATGACCGTTCGAACTGATTTTTCCAAATATGCAGAGGCAAGTGAACGAGAGCAAATAAAAGGAGCTTTATATAGGATTGGAAAATACGTAAGCAGACATCGGTTTCAGTTAAATGGGAATTGGTTTTATCTTCGCTCTTCTGTTATAGCAAACGTGACCTGATACTACTAGAGAATTTTTATATGTCTATGGTTGATATGCAAGCTTTTTAACAACAATGAAAGTTGCTCCCCATTGCATTTATAACACATGTAAACACTGGTTGAAAAATAACTCATTTCTATAGAAGTTAGTAAGTTATTGGTAACGTTCCCTTGTTATTATTCTTGTCCTTAAGCTTACCGTACATCAGTTGTGCAACAATATTCTCCTGACATATGCTAACAAGTGTATGGGTTATGTACATTTTATATCCATCCTAGAGGGTATGCCTTAGGTTTGACAAATATTGCTATTGTAGAGATTCCATATATCACATATACCAATTACCTTAACGGAGCTTTGTAAACCCCCCAACATAGCTCTACACGCCCTTTAACAGAAATTTCCAAAATTTGATAAAAATAGTTCCGAATAGTAGAATTTAGACGAAGTAGGCTTTCAAGTCCTACCATGTCTTAATGGTGTCTACTGAACAGAGCTCTGTTAAGGCGTTTAGTAGGTGTCTTTGCTAGTTAAATTCGAACGTGTAAATATATATAATCAACACCGAAATTGATTTAGAGATGTCCATCTGTCAATGTGTCTTTCAACAGCTCCTTCTGATCGCGAATGCAGCATAAAATTTTTTGTCTAGAAAAACCATTTCAATGTCAATTTTCTGTTTACTTGTCTGAGTTCAAAAATGATCTAAATCGGGCCATGGGTTCGATCACAATTTTTTCCCTTTTCTCCTAAATTAAAGACTTGAAATCTAAGGCTTTTTTCTTTAGGGATTTACGCTGAGCTGTAAATATTAAATGATGCTCGAAAATCAGCCAAATCGTAACAAGATATCGTTACAACTTAGCGTAAGTAAGATTCCTACTTTAGGCCATTGGCTATAAGGCGGTGGCGGATAATACAGAGAAGAAAAAAAGATTACTTGTGAAAACGATATATACCCAAGATATGACATTCGATCAATTTGTAAAACGTCTAGTGAATGGATTTTCAATACTGTCTCGGGATGCATAAGATACTTATGCGTAGTAGTTGGGATTCGGTTCAAGCCGGAATAAAATTTCTCTTGATTTTATTTGCAAGATATTTTATTTTTCCTGACAGCTGGTTTATGTTGTATAACATGCTTTAAGGCGAAGGTTAAACCAATACGTCAACACATGTTAGGTAAATACAATACTACTGTGCTTTTGACATATATAAATCCCTCCAGCTGAATGCTCAGTAGATATTCGTACAGCTGCATACACACAAGGGCAATTCTATTGACAGGCATAAAGACGCTCTAGTGATGCTTAAAGCTGTCACATGATGCATCTAACTACTATTATTCGGCATTGAAGTATTGTCCATTGAAGCGTTACCATGCACGCATTGTGAAGAGATGGTGGTGGGCACGTTGCTGTCCATTGAAGCGTTATTATGCTTGCGTTATAAAGTTAAATATTGTACGGTGTGGGAAATTGCTTCAATTTACCATACTTAGAAATGGATATGTGCGTGTTTCTTTTTATATATGTATGGGTGATCGAAAAGGAAATTTATAATTTTCTTTGTAAAGCCAGCAACAATTGATTGATTGTTGTACACTAGATTGCTGCTCCCGTTAGCCAGATCAAGAAATGTTCAAAGCATTCATATTCCCGAATAGTCTAAGATTCTGAGTATATGTCCCTCGGTTCGTTCATTTCACTTTCTGTCGTTTGTTGTTGGAAATATGACAATCGCAAAAACTGAGATGGGCCTTAAATCTTGATGTATATAGCACTCGGTCAAGTTCAATAATGGGAGTAATGGGACGATGGTTTTGTGATTTTTAATATTAAGGAAACATCTGACAAAAACATGCCTTTTGCATTCAGAATTAGCTTGAAATCTGCGCTAATATCTCTTGTCTACCGAACAACCTCTATAAACAATTTAACAGTGTTTCGCTGTTGGTGAACATTCAAATCATTCGAATCACTCGAATCATCGGCAGTTGTTTCAGACAACACGAAAAGAGTGCATGAAATCATTTTGGAAGATCGAAAAGTGAAGTTGCTTGAGATACCTGACACTTTACAATCATATCAGAATGCAGTACATTTATTGTTTTGCATGAATGTGTGTGAGTGAAAGCAAAAAATAAGAAGGATTTTTTCATAATTGCATTTCAAAGTCAAATCGACAGCCAGCTGAGTGGCCAGTAATCGGCGAAAGTCATGCTAAGCAACCAAAATAGTAACCTCACTAAAACGTCTGCTCGCAATGAATTTGTGACACTTGCCCTTTGAAGGCTAGCACTATCCAGAACATGTAGGGATTTGTCAATAGTATTGCCGTATCAGACTGTGTGTCAGACCGGAGACTTATTGAGTGTTGTGATAAAACTTGGCCAAAATGGTATGCTCTCAGTATATTTTACACATAAATAAAGTCTTATTGTAATTAAAATGTTCGAGTTTTGATATCCGAAGAATATAGGGTTCCTTAAAACATCATACACAATAATGTTAATAATTTTTTTTCTATATTGTTGATGTGCAATGGAAGGTATGTTTAATACACTTGTAGTTAAATTTGCTTATTCACTCACTGTTAAATAGTTAATGTTGATGTAGACAATGTAGACAATTTAGGATTATTGTAGGATCCTTAATCCTGTATTTTAATAAATACAAAGCAATAAAACAATAATAGAATACATGTTATGTGTGCATTACATACATAATGAAGTAAAATCTACAAATAAAAACTCGGATTCAAATTAAATATCATGGAGTGGCTTAGACAGCTACTATGTTAGGCTTTCACAAATAAGATAAGAATATTCCATCGTGACCGAATCTTTTGTACCCACAATTGTTATCCTAAAAAAAGACTAAAAGTACGGTGAAGAACAAGACTTTCATACTCTACAATACTGGATGGGCGAGGGTGATTTTTTCTAATTTTAGAATAAAAATGGAATTTCGTAATTAGCATTGTGAGAACCCAAAGTCGTCCCTTGTTTTGGGCTCATGGATTCTCCGTCTCTGGAGAGGGGAAGGGAGTGCTAGATTAAGATAAAGTAGGAATAGATTAAGATAGCAATAGGCATAGACTAAGATAGCAATAGGGATAGGTTAAGCTGAGAGTAGTAGTTAGTTGAAGTTGGGCTCTCGAGCCGAGAGGTGGACGAGCCTGGAACAGGATTTTGTTTCATTTAACGTTGAAGGCTTAAAATATCAACGCTTGAGATGTCGACTATAATTGTTAGGAGTTCGCTAAACATAATCGTAATAACTGTGAATAAGAAAAGCAAAGAGCAAGTCCCTATAAAAATAGAAATTTCTTGTGTTTTCCTTTCCTGGGCCGCTGAGCTGTCCCAGCCAATGGAAAAGGAACGAAACATCCTCACAGCATGTGTTGTACTTCGTGAGTAACAAGCAAATGTGTTTACTGCTTTTGTTGTATAAGCGTGTGGTCGTCGTGGGCGCATTCTTTGAAAAGTTTAGGTCATTTGCAAATTCTTTTGAAAATGTGTAGGTGGTATCTTCATTTTTGAGGACGGGAGAATGTTTATCACAGATACTACAAAGCTGCGCAGACGGGCAAACGGGCAAGATGGACAAACTAGCAGAAGAACATGCTTAGGTGCATTCCGAATCTGAAGAATATATATATTTTATGTGGTTTTTGAACCTTGTTTCGGCGAGCTACGAAGGTAATGAAATAAATTAAGGCGTAATTCGCTATAATATTGGGTTGGAGGGTTCAATTTTTCGCATTTTTGTACAGACACTACAGTATCGCCCAAAGAATCTACGTTAAAATTATAATTAAAAATAAATCCGCAGCGGATTGTGAGTAATGAGAAAGAATTCAATATCTAATTGCTTTTGGAAAACAGGGATACTCTCTGTTTACGTAATACTATAGCCGTGGCTTTCGGCCAATTTGGCCCATTTTCAATACTCACATGTGTGGGAGAACTTAAAATGTTTCAGCCACATTTGCAGTCGATAGCTTCATTTGGCGAGGAGAATGTCTACACCAGGCATTACACAAACGGACAACCGCACATACGGACATGCTTAACTCGATTCAAAATTTGATGCTGATCAAGTACGTACATACTTTGTGGGACCTCTGAAGCTGTCTTCTAAGCTTTGCAAACGTTTTGACAAAATGAATATACCTCCTATCCTTCGGTCATAGGTATAAAAAGGTGGTTTAGAAGAATGTTCTTAGCTAAATGATAATTTCGGATAAATCTGTTTTATAAATTGATAATTTTGGATTGTAATGGATAAGAGAATACCAATAGATTTTGGTTTTGAATTTCGCAAAGATTCTAAAGTTACCTCCTATGAAACTTTTCAGCTCTTTTCACCATGAATGCCAAGATTTCTTCAGCATGAAGTATCCCCATAAAATAAGAAATTCGACTTCATATCTTAGAATTACCAAGATCTAGTCGGCAGGAAGTTATCTTAGAAATTGCTCCGTATTGAGATTGAATTGGTACTTTACCGGGTTACCATCTTATAATGCATTATAGTGTTTAGATAAGCCTGAGATAAACTTTAAAATATACTCCAGACGTAAGCACGTTTTCTGTAAAGTCAATGTTTTCTGTGTTTGTTTGTGACATCTCAGCAGTTTTAGAATTTTTGCAAATATAGCCAATGTTTTGTTTAGTTTGGTTTTATTTTTGTGAACAGACTATAATATGCCCACACTACAGCATCTGCATTTGTTATATTATACAAGTTTTCCTTTGTGCTAGCCGTCCTTAGGATGGCTTATTGTGGTGTATGTCTTCTTCTTTCTTCTTCTTCTTCTATTACCAATCCCTTAAAGAATGTAAGAATGATATTATTTTGTACTAAGTTGTACTATTAACTAAAGCGCAAAAATTTCCACGTTTCCCTCCTGTGTGTATGATTTCGCTTACGGCTCTCAATTCTATCCAATTTCGAATATTACGCTGTCACAACATTTGTTTTCTAGCAAGGCCTCTACACAGTTTGATACGGTCTTTTACTATTAAGGGTAGGAGTGCATTTTTTTCTGCACGTACTATGCGTCCAAAATGGAGCATTGCTTTTTTTTAGGAATTCAGTGTTTGATATGCGACGTGCTCACGTTGTTTTCACCATTCTGCGGTAGCACCACATTTCAAAGACTTTCAATCCGTTTATTGTATTGATTTTGAATGTCCATGATTCTAGACCACCGATCATGGAAACCATTTCATGGAACAAGGATGAATGGATTTGGCAATTTCCCGGCTTGCTAAAATTTTCTGACATTTCTTGTACGATGATCTAACCATTTTTATTCTTCTTCTTATTTCTACGTTGCATTCCCAGTCTTGGTGTAATACGGATCCAAGGTATAAAAACTTTTGATCCCTTTCTACCTTCTCGTTGTCAATTGATAGACTGGCATTTCCATATGGAGTTTTCGATCGTCTTACGATCATAAATTTGATTTTGCTGATTTTTAAGATTAAACGAAAATTGTTTCCTTGATCATTTATAGCTTGAATCATCGTCTTCAGATCTTGCATATTATCTGCTAGAATAGTTGTATCCAAATGTTTGTTATTTCACAATATCGATTATAGAGCAATCGCCGAACTTCTGCTGTAGCAAGTTCCTATCTTAGGACGAATCTTGAACGCCCAGTACGACAAGCAGCTATAAAACAATTCCGAAGTATCACTTTCTATATTTGTTTTCTTTTTTAATATAATCGATCACTCAGGGTATGTCCAGTATTCGTATAACATGGTGATGTTTAGAAAGAAGTGAACAAAGGGAAAGGGATAGGGAGGTGGTGGGCGCAATCTAGTAAGTGTGCGTCAAATCGGGAAGTGCTGTGTCTTTACCAACAGGGCACTTAGTATAGCTTTGAACGGAGCAAACACTACCGCACTTAGATTTGAATCTGCGAACACTGACTTGATAGCCGCGATTCTTACCTTTACGGTTACTCTTGCAGAACGCTTCAACAAATTTGGACTCGAATGTTCATGATCTTGAAAAACTTTATAACGATTTTAGCTACTCCTGCTGGTAGGACAGATCTTTATAGCTTAGTCTAAAAGACATAGGGGTAGAGTTTCAGCTGTGTAGCTGACACGATTTTCGATTACGAGCGAATTACTGTTAAACGGACTTTGCTTGTTTAATATAATACACATTTTATTATCTTTCGGACGCGTGTTGCTTTTCTACAAGAGTAGATACGGAAATTATAGTCACTTTAAGCCAAATTCTTATAGGCCTAAAATAATTCTTGGTATGTATTAACGCACTATTAATAATGCAAGACATCTTTGAACGGTATCATACCGCTGGTTGATGGAGGGTAGAAAGATATAAAAGTACCATTGTGTAGTAGTAAGTGTCCAATAATTTTGATAAATGCATCCGTTTACCGTTGCATAGATATGAATAAATAAATTATGACCGGCTATTATTGTAAATTAATTTTATGAGTGCTTTATAAATGTTTGCATTGCATTAAAACTAATAACATAAATAACATTTTCAATTTACGATACCACTTAATAACTAATTATATAAAGTGGACAAAACTCAAATAATATCCAAAAAGAATTGACAACCATAATTATTTTGTGGTAACAACGAACATGAGTAGAAAATCTGCAACATTTCTGGGTATAATTTTTATAATTCACTTTAAAATTATAATAATGGGTTTTAATTTCCTCTAACAATTTCTGTTAAAGGATGATTAACGAAAAACGGAAAATGTTTGTAAAACATCAAAATGGAACACAATGGAATAAGGAAGTAGTGTTTTTTTTTTTTATACACTCATTACCTCAAAATAGAAGAATACTAGTTTTGTCGTTTGGTTTTAACATTCACGAGTATGAATTCAAGGGCCCACTAGGCACGTCAATTTCCATATCCTACATCATGTATATTACAAGGTATATTGAGTTTGTGTGGACCTATGTAACACCGAGAAGAGAGAGAAGAGCTTTAATGAAACACACTTTTCCTTACACCGACTTATTTAGAATCATTTTCTGAATCGAACTAAGTCTGTCTGTCCGCTTGTCCGTCTGTCCGCCCGATATCTTCCCATGTGTTTTTACGTTCAGCATACGTACAAGCTGCAAGTTTTAAAATATTTCGATAAAATTTGGTGGATTGACGTGGCTCTGATGGGATCTCCTTTTCGACTCCTCTTTTCTTTCTTCGACTCTCTTTTCGAAAAAATTGCAGTTTTCAAAATTTTTCGACAAGACTCGTTACGTAATAGGATTTGGACATTCTAAACTGGTATGAAACTGGTTCGGCTGGGCGATTTTTCAAAGCCTCCCTTATATGAACGTTTCTACGAAAGCTGAATCTTTACATATTGAAAAAGTATCATTTGTAATATTTGGTAGTGAAAATTAGTTCACAATACTAAATTGGCATAGAACTCAAACTTCTTCAATTCGGACCACGTATGTCTATTCTTTTTCGATACCACCGTTTATAAGACTTTCTTATAATATACAGGGTTTCACGTTTACGTTAGAAGTTCTTGCAAGCAGGCTGGCTTTGAAAATGGACCAAGTCGGTGGAAGTAAACGCCTATGGCACTATGTAAACTGAAAACACTACTGTTTTTCAAAAGGAATAAAAAATTTTTTTTGTGCTTATTACTCATAAACTCACCATCTAAATTTCCATTTTTTATTTATTTTTTTTCCTTTCTTTTAGGATCTATAGGGTGGGTATAAAAGATTGGGTGACGACTCTATATAATTTTCTGCTTATTTTTCAATTCAAATTTGGAGGAATTAGAACGCGTGCTAGAGAAACTCTTTCATTGGTAGAGCATCACGAGAATATCTCAAATATACATCTAACAACCCCATCAGATATTATCCCTCCATTACTTTTCCTTTCGTCCGAAAGAATTGGCAACAAATTCACTTTCTTTAAAGCTGTTACCCGTTATTGTGCATTTTATCAGATAAATGAATCGATTAGTTCATTAAATTTATTGCGAAATTTGTACCTTTAGTACGCAAGTAAACGAAAATTGCCTTGCAATGGACTATTTAAGTGTCTCATCTGAAGTACTAAAGAATAGGAATAAGATTTCAATATTATTTAAGTTCTTTGCCGTAAACGCCTTTAAGCCACAACGATTGAAAATTTAATAAGAAATGAAAGAAATCCTGCAACCATAGTAACGGCTATAAATATCTTTTGGTGCGTCATTGCTAAAACAAATAATGAATAAAATCAAAGTGTTTGTGTGCGCAAGCACACGCATTGTATACCCTTATAAATCAACGTGCTCCACAAAAAGTACGAACCGAACCTTAAAACCAACAAAAAAAGAAGAGAGAGAAAAAAAATGAAACACATTCATGTCCTTAGTAAGAACAGCTATCTGTGTGTAAATCTCAAGGCATACCTGCTACGTATAGCAGTAAAGTCGGATGGTCTCAGTGAAGTAAAACATTCATATACTCGTTTGCTCAGAAGGGCTTAGTCAAAGCAAACAACAACAGTAAAATAAAGCGTGGTAAACAACAGTTAAAAGGAAAGTAAACATTTAAGCCGAAAGCAACATTTCAGTATCGCACATATGTACGCAATAGAACGCGTATGTATTCGGGTGACTGCCGGTCTGAATGCATAAATTAATATGGGGTGTTGAAGATGCATTTTTTGTTTTTTGTTTTTTTGTTCTCAGGCATCTTGCTAGCGTTACTTTTCAACTTTGATGCAAAATGTGCGGACTTTAATGACGTTGCTTCGAGAATAAAGGAGATCGTGGTTTCTGCGTGTGTGTTACAAATCCCTTTCACATGGTTTTGGATTCTGTCGTTCTTTATTATTTATATTTAGTTTTGCGTTTCCCTTCTCCTCATGTTTGCGACTTTACGCTGTTTCGTGTGTTTATGTTTTTTTAATACGCCCTTTTTATAGTTGGTGTTGCGGCCACGAGAATATGTAATTAACGCATTGACCCTAATCATGTTTTGTAATCATGTGCTGGTATTCCTCAATTTGTTTGTTTATTTTTTTTCATCTTTTCTTTTGAAGACAGAACAGTTTAGTTTTTTTCCTACTGAAATGTTTAAAATGCTTGTAAACGATTTCTTTTACTCACCGTAGTGACTTCGTCGTCAAATACATATAAGTTGTTTTTTAATTTGTGGAGTTCATGGGATAGAAATATCGAGTTTCTCTTTCTATTCATCCCAATTGTACTGACAATTCTCGACCAAGTTTGACGAAGCAAATGTGACAAATAAAACACTTTAGAATTTTGCATACGTGGGTCAATTACATATCGTGTACGTATTAACATTCATTGTTTTCTGTACAAAAATAATGCCTTGCAAAAGAAAATGTCAGATGTGAGTAGCGTAATATACAATAAATAAAAACGTTATAGTGGGTCTTGGCCTACCATTAAATACCCTACACCATTACGCTTAATACAGTGACTCATGTAGCGGCTATGGAAAGTGTTTGATAAAGTTGTTAGACTATAACCGTTTTAAATAGAGTTTGTCCTTGGGCCAAAACTTCTCGGTGTACCACCTGCAGCCTGTAGATTGAACACAAAAAACCAGACGGACAGACGAGCTTAGATCGATTCGGTATGTTATTCAGAACCGTTCGGATTGGCCTATCTTGATTCCTGCGCTACATACATACTCACAAACTTAATATACACTTGTACCACAAGTGGTGTAGAGTATAAAAACTAGAGTGTAGTAACATGTAGAAAGTAGTAACAGTATTCGGCAAGCCTCGTCGACGTATGTGGTCTAAGCTGAATATAGTCCATTCATCCTTTTCCTAATATTTGTTTTTACTCGCCTCTAAGTCCTTAAATAATTTTCAAAAAGCCCTCAGTATACCCCGGCTGTAGAAGAGAGAACCCTGAAGTGGAATCGTTGCAGTGTAAAAGATCTCAATGAAAAAGAAACCCCAGGGTTGAACACAAGTAAACAAGACGGGCCGATAAGCTTCTGTATCGATTGGTATGATAAAACATGGATCTGTCTCAAGTTTGTCGGGATGTTCTCGGAATTGAAATAAAAAAGATCTCAAAAAGATGATCATTATGCGAATAGTTCTTGGATAAGTCACTGATGGAACAGAGAATGAGTAATTAATATATAATGCAGATTGGCTCGAGACGAGCGGATCCCTTATCGCCACATTTTATTTTCAACTATTATTATAGTAAGCACTGGCGTTTTCAATTAAATCAATCTTAGAAAAATTTAAGCCTCACACCTTCAAGCTTGTAAAAGTTCTACCTTCACGCTGGAGAGAATACTGAATAGGAGCGCTATCCAAATCTACCAAAACGCAAGTATTTTGCAGTTTAAGACGTTATCGATTGCTCGAAAGCGCGAATGTTTAAATGGAGCGCAGGCGGTTTATTTTTTCGCAGCCTTTGCTCTGGAAATCGTAGTCGAAACAATTTTTTTCGCACATGATGTGAAGAGTGATCGTGAAAGTGTTGCAACCCAATGATATACGGGCCAAAACCCATCACCGAGCTCAATTGCATCAAATTCTCTAATTCCGACTCAGTTAATATAATGAAAGATGGATCTATCAAAGGTCGTTCTAGCTATTGCTGACATTCGCGATAGTATACCCTCATGGCAAACGTTATAGTGTATAGAAAAAAATTTTTCCGTAGTGTGAGACTGGATCCATCATTCTTTTCTTTTCTTCAACTATTGTAATCGCTTCACCTGTCCGAAGTGATCTTGTGGCGAAAACCGAGAGCGTCAGCTTGAAATATTTCAGTTTTTGAGTCTTACAGCAGTGTTTATAACACATGTTCATTCATATAATTAAAAAGAAACGTAGACTTCACAAACGCATTCTCAAGTCTAAACCAATTCTTCGGCACGGTATCGCCATGTTGCCAAACAGATGGCAAGGAATTGTAGAAAGTGCTCGGAACTGTACCAATTGTTCTCAATAAATGCCTTTTTCAAATGAAAAAATGATCAAAATACATGCAAGTACCTAATATTATATTAACGATAGAATGATATCATATATTATTATATGATATTATGACCCTTTCACCTATATATATAGCTTCTCTTGAAAAGTAGTAAAAGACGGCCTGTATCCGGCGAAATGGTATCGTGCGTTTCATGTTTCTTGCCAAATGTCCTACAAAAATAAAATTTTTCGAAAGAAGAAAGAAAATGAAAAATTTTTCAAAATTAAAAGAATTTCTTTCCATCATCTTTGCCTAACACTTTCGTGTCAAATATTTTTTAATTTAATAAAAAAAAAATGGACTGAATAATGGCAAAGTGCGGTAAGCAGAAATTTGAAGCCTTTGGTCGATTTGTAGTTTTATGCTGGATGGACGAATGAATGGGCGATATGCAAATCATCCATTTGCACTTTAGATAATTTAGTCTAGGAATTGAAAAGATATGGAACATAAATTTAATATTGAAACTTTCGATGTTAGGGAAATTTCAATATAGTTCTAATTTCGGATTCTATTTATATATCAGAATTCCGCCCATGATTAAGAACAATAAAAGCGTGCTATTATGCCTCTCGGAGTCTCTGAAAAGTTTATCTTTTCAATCATAGTTAAATAACCATTTAGCAGCTAAAGAGGTGGGACTGTCTGGAATACAATATAATTAACTCCTTAAATGCTTATGCTATTACAATACATCAATAATTTAACTATCAACTTGTATGCGGGCACACATTCTACCATTTTCACACTTGCATCCTATTTGGGAATACGGAAGATATGGATGGATAGAGAATTATGCAAAGAAAATTTGCTTTGCTTACGAACCTTCTTAGGAAAAACTGAATCCTCTGGCAAATGAGTTTCACAAACACCTAAACATGTGTAAACTTGTGAGGATCTTGTAATTGAAATTATGTTGAGCCAAAAACACCGTTCTATAGAATAAGGACTAAGTGTGTGTTTGATGTCCTTGATTTTATCTGTGGCAAAGATTACTTACATACTAAAAATTAAACTATTTTCGTAGGGATTAAAATGTGTATGTATGTATGTGTAAATTTTAACATACCAAGATGTGAGAACAATGAAAATGTATGTCAGCACCGGATGATAGGATCATCTTTTCTCAGATATTAGATTTGATTGTAGATTACGCTCATTACATACACACAAAAGTATACAATATATATGGACACAGCCGCATGATTACCTTGCACGTATGTGTATATATGCGAAAGCAAACAAACTGTGCGAAAATATACAAAAATTCCAACGTATGGACGACGTTGTAGTACTCGTATAAAAATAGAGAAAATTAACCACGCCTACCCGATGTTATGGTGTAGTAAAATTGAATCTTCTTTTCAATATCTTTATAAAACGAGAAGAAGAAAGTTTCAAAAACCCCATAATGTATATAAATTGTTGGCCAGGAATGCACCTAAACATGTTCGTTTCTTTTTCTGTCCTGTGACGATGAGTACTTTTCCCCTTTTTAATTTACGGGAAAATTTACCTATACAGATAATTATGCTGGGGTAGCCTCAGCGGCTACTCCAGGCGTCCTTACCTTCGTTATTAATATTTCGTCTCTGAATGAAAATCTCAATACATCTTCTGTTACAATTCGATTTTTTTATATTAACTATCTTACGTCACTACCTAAACTACATAATTCGAATAATTGAATAACAACTTAGTGGCTAAAGATTACACTTAACATACCTATACTTAAGGCAAGCGAACTATCGTCAATGGTTATCGAACGGAGCGGACCATCTTGTAACCAAATATCACTCTTTCGGCACCCAGAGCGTACGATCCGAGCGGATGATGACGAAATTTATTTTCTATTTCCACGTCCTACCTCTACCGCGGTTTAGTCAGGAAGGAGGAAGTCGGAAGTCATCTGCTTGTTATCCATGCTTTTGTCCGAACACGAATCGACGTTTCCAATCGATTAGTTGATCACATTCGAAGTATGTCAACTAAGTCACTTCGAATGCGATATTACCACTCCATTTTGTTCTTACTTATTACAATTTCCCTATAATACTCACAAGAGAATAGCAAACTGCGTGCTATAAAAGAAAATGAGTGGAAAGTAAAATGTACTTATCATACGTTAAATACATAAGAATAACTTATAACTACGTGTAGGATAAAAACAAGCTGCTTGACTTGGGTCCTTACAGTCTATCTGTCCGTCTGCCCAAGCGTGTAGTTTTCGTGGTACGCTGTCTTCGTTTCGCAAAGAGGAAGATATCACTTAAAAATTTCAAAAAGAGGTTGAATACACACCAAACTGATCAAAGAACACGCCCACAACGCGCGCACTTCCTTGCAACCACAACTGAGAACATCCTTCCTTTCCGTGCCTTTTGCTTGTAGATCATAAACTACAACACCTACACGATATAAATTTCCACAAAATTATTTACAAAAATTAAAAAATATAGCCACGCCCATCCCGTAGTATTATTCCATTTTCCTTTTTTTCCCTTCTTTTATAGCATAACGATGATGGGCATAAAATTAAACTGGACCAAGTTTTTTAGCTCTTCTCTATATGGAAGATCATTTTCCCAAATTTCGAATAGGTTCTGTAAGGTCTGGATTCCCTCCCAAGTAATAGTTCCAAGTAAGCTATTTTTTTTGTCATTTTATGGTAAAGTGTAGGGTGGACGAGTTTGTCGCTTGTTTTTACTTGTGTTTACATAAATTATTATTATCGTGTTTAGGGGATAATATATTTATATTTAGTGAAATGCAATCAAAAGCGTTCATATCAACCACAACAACATATTAATAATACATTTAATATTTATGAGTACACGATACAAATTGAATTGTATTTTATTATGAGTGGCGGCACTAAATATATTATGGCTACGCAAACAGATATGATTTATTGTTAGTCTTTCTTCGTTGTTGTTGTTGTTGTTGTTGTTGTTGTTGTTGTTTATATTTAATATTATAATTGATCAACAAATATATAGTTGATTTAAATAAATATGTACATATATTGTATACATATATAAGGGTTTTGTAGCATGAGGACTTCGATGTACTTGCGCCCTTTGCAGAATATAGGGCAGTTTTGTCAAATGTTTACAAATAAGCTGACCAGACTTTACGAGACACATAGTACATAAATATCTTCTTTAGTGGCTTGCAGTCGCTTTTTATACTTTACGTTATTACTGCACTACTGCTGCAAAAAATTCTTCTCTTACTTTGCTCAGAGGTGCCACATTAGCCTTCTTGTAGACGCTGTACTTCCAACACGTTTTATTAACTAAGAGTGTAATAATTTTTTGCGGAAGTACGCAACACACAAGAGGACCTAGGATATAATGGATAAATTGCTTATTCAAGTAGAAAATG
This sequence comes from Glossina pallidipes, assembly GCA_000688715.1. NCBI lineage: Eukaryota > Metazoa > Arthropoda > Insecta > Diptera > Glossinidae > Glossina > Glossina pallidipes. The sequence goes on from KK499961.1 coordinate 493,040, forward strand.
ATTCCGAGTTGGTCGATTCCTGTGCAAAGTAAACCCTTATCTACGAAAAAGTTACAATTTTTAAAATAGTTTATGATAAAAATTGCCTCATACTTAACTTATATTTGATCTGATGAATTTACCAAGCTAAGATTAGAAGGAAATAATTCTGTCTCTTGGAGGTCTTCCGATAGAGGGCTTTTCACGAAAAGTACAGACGCTATCAAGGCCTAAATTTTGGTACCTTGTGGTGAAAGCAGATGAAGGACCAAAGATCCTTTCGCGGGCTAGTACCTATACAGCAATTCCTGTGAAAAGTCAGTCCTTACATGGCAAAATTTGTGGTATTTTATGAATTATGAGCATAAAGTATTCGGTAATATGTTTTTTCCTATTCGCCCTGTGGCCACCATATATATGTCAAACTTCCCACTTAAGCCTTTTTGAATCCGAAGCAATCCGCCGTTAATTGCCAGTAAGGCAGACAGACAGAATGGAAAATCGGTCTTATTTTGCACTCTCTATGTATATGTGTTTTTTTTTTTGATTACTCAGGGATGCCTTCTATGCGTACAACATGATGATAGTCCGAAAGAAGCGAAGAAAGGGAAGAAGATAGGAAGGTGGCCGCAGTCCTGTGAATATGTGCCCAAGCAGTAACCTTTATACCTTTGCCGATATGTATTCAAAATGCCCACAAATACTATATAACGTTATCTGTGTATCACCGATTTTCAATGCACATAAGCAGTTTAAGCAAAGCATAAGCACAAAAGCAGACAGAAAGTATATGTTTGTCAAATTTTTGATCTTTCTCTTATAACTTGTTCTTTTCCTGCCCTAAAAATCATTCGTTGTTTCATTTCTCTTTTTATTCGCTTTTATATTTCATTGTTTCAATGTCTTCTTCAGTTTAGAAGGCCAAGTAGAGTAACTTCCATCGTTCCATCCAGTTGTGTTGTTAGGTAAAAGATAAGCAAACAATTACCCACACTGTACTGTGAATCTTTTTAAATTCATGCTGCAACTTAAGCACAAATCATTTTTATGTTCTTACACAAAAGTTTGTAAAGGCGTACGTGATGTCCTGTTTTTATTGTCTTAATGCCAGCAAATTAAATTTATTCAACGTATTATTATAATACTAAAAGCAAGAGAGTATCGCAATTCGTTAACAGAAATTTCAATTATTGCTTCTTCTTCTTCATCTTCTTTCTATAAGTATCCTCTAAAAATAATTTTCTTAATCCATTTGTAACATTAGACGGAATAATCCGCAAACAATGCTTGTTGCTTATCATCAAGAACGAAATATTGTTTATTACTAATAGTGAAAGTTCATTAGTAACCTTGAAGTCGTGTACCCTGCGAATTTGAAACTGGCCAAGATTTTATGTACTTCATGTGGCTTTGTGTTATAAAAATATTGAAAATAAGTTTCAATTTTGATGAATTATGACATTGGGGAGGCGTAGACAATCTTCCCCCATTCTTGCACATATATGTCTGCTGTGGTTTGTAATGAGCAAAAAATCGATTTTTTATTACTTTTGAATAACGGAGAAGAGTCTACTTTGAAGCTTTCTTCTGTACGTTGCAAACGATTTGACAAAATGAATAAACCACTCATAGTTCGATGATGGATATAAAAGGGGCAAATGTTAATTTTTTGACAAATGAATACATGAGAACCATCAGATGTGTGTGACACTAAATGCGCGCAAATTGAAGTCAAGCTACTGATTTCGCCAAAGCGTATTTTTGTATTTCTTATGAATTGTAACTATTGTGTTCTACACGAAATTATTCCTATTGTGGGGAAGATCATCCTTTCCAAAAAAACAAAAAAACAAGTAAGTAAATTATATTCGAATTTTGCATACCCATCACTATGCTTTTCGCAATCTACTCTCCAAGTTCTTTTATTTGATACCCATATCGCTGGTACTATTAAGAAAAAACTAATCCACCAGATCGCTGTGTCTACCATATTAATTTTAAAATTCACCCATTTTTAGGTAGATAATATATCTTCCTTTGAGGAGTGTAAAAAATAGTTTTAAACGTTCGGTCGTGTTTCCCTTATGACAAAAAAGCCCCAAAATCCCAAAAAAGTGAAAAAAGTTAACTTTTATTAAATATCCGTAACTTTGTGTGGACACGGCCGATTGGTTCCATTCTCGGACCTAGAGAGTAAAGTACCTCATAAAGCAAATGCGGAAAATTTCAGCCTTTTACCTTAAATAATTTCCGCATAATGCGCAAAAAGCCAAAAATATTTGTTAGCAAAAAGCTGAGTTGCGTTCAGTTTACGCTCCACAGCGCGCTTCTGCTCCGACCAATTTGGCCAATTTTCAATAACGATCTCCTTCCAGAAAGAGAAACTTCCTCAGTAGAAGCTTCCAATGTTTCTACCCAGGAGAGTGCTTACGATATACACCACACAGACACGCAGACGGACAGACATGGCTAAATCATTTCAGGATTTCAAGAATATGGATGACCAGGATATATTATATCTTCTGTGGGACAATTTTTTTTGCAGAAATCAATTTTACGTGCGATGCATTCGCCATTTGAATTTCTGTCTCTTCTATGAACTTTTCCTTCAAAGTTTGTAACGGTTGCACAATTTCCAGCAATTTCCGAAATTTTAACAAGTGACGAAACAGTAATGCGCTACGGTCCATCATTTAATATTCCACATTACCCTACAGTAATTATATAAGAACTTTTCAAAATAAGGCATTATGTGGGAAGTCGTCGAAAAAGTGAGTCGGTCCGAATCAATTTCAATAGCGTTCGTCATTGGACAAAAACAGGCCAATCTATTTCAAAATAGTAAATATCAAAATAACTCAAAAATTGCAATTTTTAGGTTGATCAAAGACAACAAGACGGGCAGATGGACAGACAAGCTTAGATCAATTCAAAAGATGATTCTGAATTGATCAATGTAATAAAAAATGGATTTATTTTAAGTCTTTCCCACAAACTTTATATATCGTTGCGCCACACGTACAAAGCGTAAAGTGTAAAAATAATATTGAAACATTTCCTATGCATTACGAAAAACCATAGCAGCTCTTGTTGTAGTGCTCTATAGGATGGCATTCTTAGAGTCTTTAAATTATTCTTGTCAAGTGAAATAAAAGCAATTAAAATTTATTCGAATTTTTGCGTTCTTGTTAATAATAAATTTTAATGGCCAACGTTTTGCAGTTAATAACAAAACATTTGCTAAGCTATATGTTGTTCAAAACACGCAAGTGCTTAGCTTTAAAATGTTTATGGTAAAATTTTAATGGTTTCAACATGTGAACAACATGTCTTCTATGCATGTAACCACAAGTCACTTGCTTTAAGATTCTGTTAAATTCTGCTAAATTTGTATGGATTTCATGGACTTAAAAAAAAATATAGAAAAAATAGGTTATGCATAAATTTAACGATTATTGTATTCGAAAACAAAATTCTTTTTACTACATAGCGGTTACTTTCTCCTTCTTCTCTTATATATCGTATATAATATCTTTTTCTATTTAAGAAGAAAAAATGTGCTTTCTTTGTGATTCATTTTTTTTTTTTAAGTAAACAACAAAACAATTCCAAAACTATTTTGTTGCGTTTGTCTGCGAACTTAAAGCCTCAGTGTGCTGTTGGCCCTTAACAATCCAATCACTGTTACTGCATGAAAGACTCCTGTTTAATATTCTTGACTGCGTTTAGATAAGCAATTGGAAGCATGAGCGCACGTATAAAATCTTAAATATTTTTATACCCATCACCGAACGCTGAGTGGTATGTTTATCTTGTCAATATGTTTGCAACGCCCAGAAGAAAACTTTAGATACCCCACAAAGTGTACATATTCTTAATCAGAATCAAATTCAAAATCAATTTAAGCATATCCATCTGTCCGCCTGTATAAGGTTTGTTGGAAATATTCTCCTGGTTGCAAAAATTAAGCAGCATTGGCAGAAACATTGGAAGTTCTTATACCCAGGCTGGTATTGAGAATAGACCAAATCGGTGGGAGAACACGCTTAGAGTGATCTGTAAACTGGGAACACCTCTGTCTTTCAAAAGGAATAAAAAAATTGGTTGTTTACCCATTACTCATAAACTACAGCAATTTGAACTACAAAAATTTGAACGTATATTCCATAGATGATGCTGTAGTACCTGTACAGAAATGGAAAAAATTGATCCCCTATTAAATACAATTAAAATACAATTTTTTTCATTGCTTTCATAATGCGCAGAAACCAGTTTTAAAAACCACCTAAAGTATATAAACTCTACGTCAGTTTCGAATTCTCATTGACCGTAAGCATGTCCGTCTGCTCGTTTGTCCATCTGTCTGTTTTTGCACAATTGTGGAGTACCTGTGGTAAAGATTCTCCCGTTCGCAAAAATGAAAACATCGCCTACAAACTTGCAAGAGGATTTCAAAATGTTCCAAACCGATCAAAGGACACGCTTACAATCCCTACATTCTTATATAACAAATACTGTGAAAACGGCTGCTTTGCGTGCTTTTTGGTTGTTACCCATAAAGTGCACCTCGTAAACCCCACAAATTTTCATTTTTATTCTGAAAATCGAAAAAATCAACCGCGCCTACCTTTCCATTTTTTTAGCCGTTTTTAGAATAGCATTTGGCCGCGACGGAATATAGTTCTCTTACCTATTTTTTTGTTGTGCTTTTTGCATCTCCCATCGATGAACATTACCACATTTCTTTACCTTCAAGGACAACATTAAGATTTCAGAGGCCTTGCGGAAGAAATTTTTTAAAACAATTGTAATTTATTTTAAATTAGTTTTAATTTGAACTAATTACACAATTTGTATATTTCACATTTTAAAGGTTCGGGGGAGGAACTAACCTCCATGAACCTTAAATCCTATCTCATTAGGCGGCCGACACCGGAAAGTCTCTCTACCAACTGGTGAAAAGTCAATTGGCAAGCAGGGGAACTTTTCTTCGTGTCAACCGCCCGGCAGGAACAACGGGGAAGTGAGAAATAGGTACTTCTAAGATCTCTTTATTGCCATTACGGCGTGGGCATCAGCACTATTGAGAAAGAGAGTCATAGTTACTCCCGCAAGCTACTTCAATCCTACGTCGTAATACCACAACGGAAAGTTGCACAAGACATGAAAAGTTGATTATGATAACGAAAATTTGATTTCACTGGAAATTTCAAGATAAGCCAAGAGGAACAAAAGTTTGCCCTGAAATCAAAGGCCTTTGCTAGAAGAAATGAAAAAAAAAAGGAAATGATCGAACCGAGTTCACCAAACCCCTTAAACTAACATGACTATTTTCAAGTACGAATTCTCATTTTATCGATGTAGCTCTTGAAGGTCGAGCAGAAGAATGAAAATTAACTAATTCTTCTCTAACCAGTTTAGGGGTAACGCCACTGTAGAATCCTAAAAAAATGGGTTCTTTGATAGCTTTGCTTGGATAGAAGAAAACATAGTAGCATAACAATATTTGGCGAGGTTATTAGAACTGTTTTTGAACTTTAAAAAAAAAAAAAATTATTTCTGAAAAATACTAAAAAATAGTGCAGGTAACGTTGTTACAAAAAAAAATGCTGCGTGCCATTTTCAAAAATCGTTGTTCGAAGAAAGGGGCTTTAAAGTGCGTAAACTAAGTTTAAAAATTCAAATTTTTTGACCAATGTTGCCACGCTCAACGTAGCTTTCTAATGTCATTCCTGACTATTGAAGAAATGTATTTTCTGAAAAAGTTTACTTGCTGTGCTCGTTACACCCAGTTTGGAATACACGGTTCGGCGTATATCGGCCGTAATATTTTGAACACTTCAGTACGTGAAGTAACTTTTGAAGCAAAAAATAAAATGAAAGCAGATTTTTAATTCAAGTTATTATCGCTTACACTACTTGCGCTGCAAGAATATATTAAGTTCCTTCTTGTTGTCTTGCGTTCAACTCACAGACCAAAATTTTTAATATATATTTTCATGAAATTTGGTGTACGAATATATTCCGTCCAAAATACGAATGCTATCGAAAATGGTTTCAGTCGGACCACTCTTTTGGCCCGCTTCCCATATTAGACCTTATTTGGAAAGATTGTTATACGAATAACTGCAGGAGTATTTACTGATGGGCCGTGGCCCACCATTGTGTTTTCACTAATTTTTCCGTTATAAAAATGCAGACATATGCCAAAAACCGAATGCCGTCATACAATCGACATAGAAAGAGTATATCAGAAAAGTGTTAGCGGTTTGCAAAAAAAAAAAAAAAAATTGGCTTAAAGTGTGCAACACAATAAAATAGAAGCGTCTTTAATACCCGAACTCTACAGTTCACGCAAATCGTAAGAAACAAGTGACTTTTCAAGCGCCCAAAATATTAAATGCATTGTACAGAGTAGATTTTTTCAATGTTTGTGTGTACGTATCAACTATCAAAACGAGAATATATACGAGAACAATAAGCAAGTTTCTAACATTAACTATTTGTTTTCATTACTTTTGTCGCAGTAACTATAGTGGATAAACGAAAAGTACTTAAGACGCCGTCTTATATGCACTTTACTGAAACAAACTTTTGCAAAAGCAAAATCATTGAAACTTCGATTGTCCAATTTTTACAAACCAACATTGTTTAAGAAACTGCCGCCAAAACATCAATCCTTCAGATAAATCTTGCAGCCAATGATGGTGAGGACTTTTAGTATTATTACTTGTAAACTTTTCTGAAAATAAGAAAGCGAACAAGCAAACAATAATAGCAACAAAGATCGAAGTTGCACTCATCCAAATGTAGTTAAGTGTGTCGAGAGGTTGTGAAAAGAGGAAACGAGCACTTCATGCTTGAAAAGCAATTGTACGCTTAAACATTTTTATTCAGTTGCATAAGTTTATATATATATATATATATATATTTATTTATTATTTATTTATTTATATGTTTATTTATTATTTATTTATTATATATATATATATTATATTTATTATATATATTTATTTATTTATTTATTTATGTATATATATACACATTTATATATATATATATATATATATATTTATAATTATATATATATATATATTTATATATATATATACATACGTACATTGTATATTATCGTAGTTCCATCAAGATGACCTTTCAAGAGCAGGAGACGCGAAAGACTGCATCGGTTCTGTCGAGAAATTAAGTCACTGAGATAAAGTTTTTACCGATAGGTTAAGGAGTCGACTACTGAATTATACATTTTGCTGTTCCTTTTCTTGGCCATTTCGTAACAAAGCAAGGCTTTTTCGAGCATGAAATTGTCGAGGAAAAAAATAACAAGGAATATTTAGGCGGAATGCAAACTAATGAAAAAAATAATGAAAAACTTATTACAATAACAAAACTTATATGAACAGTGCATCGCAAAACTTTTAAAATCATTTTTCTTCAAAGACGATTTTTCAAAATGGGCTTCGGAATAACTCTTAAAATTTTCATATTTTTATCCGAATTGTTTAGAGTAATTTAAAAAAAAAGTTCTCTAGAAAAATACATAAGATTTGTTCGTTAAGTTAATTTAAAAATTTTTAATTTAAGCAACAACTTTTTCATTCAAACACTTGTCAATTATTCAAAAATCGAGATTTTGAAGAAAGCCTTCTAGCTTTGAACATGTGGGTCAAAAGACTTTTTCTTTTCTTGTTGTCAAATTTGCAACAAAGTGGATGAGGTCTACAGAGCTTCATTAACGGAATAGGATGATGAATGAGTGTAAAATGACGATGAACTGAATATGAGTGAATATGATTGAATAAGAGAATGGCATCGATTTTAACATTTTGTTGGTATTGTTCCAAAGCAAAGTGTTTTTTTCTAGTGTTTAAAGCTACGTGCAATTAACTCCCCAAATATCGTTATTCTATTATCTTCGCTTCTAACCTTAAAAAATTGTCAAGAAACCGCTTTGTTGTTCCGGCAATATTCTTACTCGTTAAAGCGAATATAATCTCTTCACTTGTTTCTTACGCAACTTTAGGAAGAACTTGCCATACTTTACACAAACGCATGCTCGATTTTATTATACGCGGATTGATAAAGTTTGCCCTTTCCATGGTGTACTAAGATACAAATTCCTCATTTTATCTCAGGCTTATACTGTAGTTTTTGTAAGCAACATATTCCTGGAAAATTTAGCTACAAATTTATTTACAAGACCTAATCGAAAGATGTTGTAAGGGGTCTAAGAAAATCTCTATGTGATATTTTCACGGTTTTCCCTTTATTGTTACATTTTCATCATTAAGCTATAACTTGTATAAGTACATATTTGAATACCATTTGGGGCATGCGAAAATTCTTTGAAAGACCACCAAAGGCTGTTTTGGAGTTCGTAACGCTTATCCTTACGGGAAATATCTAATAATCAAAAAGTATTCCTTTAGACTTATAGGTGTAAAAGCAGAGATTAGGAGCATTCTTGCCTCATGTTTCTTATCAACACTTGCTGCGGGTTATAAATGTCGCGTCTTTGATCGAGCATCGTCATGCTGAAAAACTGCCTTGTTATCCTTTAACGCTCGAGTCAATTGGATCAATTTTTCTTAATAGACTCAAAAAAGTTTGGCTTTGCTGTTGGCTTAATAAAGTGTTTCGGCAGTTAAATCGTATCGACCTGCCCTGATTGAATAGCTGTCAGAAGTAAATCTTCTCGAAAAATCTAACGTAGTACATAGTGTCACTCATTCAGAGCAAGGTAACGTTGCTTTGCTTGCACCCCGAGCACCCTAAAGATTGTATCGAATAATCCATGGAAAAGCTAAAGTTATCTAACACTCATCAGAGAAAGTTACAGCCACTCCTGAAGATGCTCTCAAAGAAATAAACTACTCTTCATATTGCTTCCTTGGTAGAATCTCTAGTTTGGATGTTTGGTGAAGCAAAGGATTAATAAATTTAGTTCACTTTTTGCAGATTTGTCGTATCACTGAAAGACCTGATTTTTATTGCATCTAACCTACGGAAAATTATTTTGCTTTTTTCAAATTTTTTCCATGCATGTCTTTAACTTCCATCTCACAACCGTTTAAACAATTTATCCTAAATTCCATAAGAACTTTGGTATAAGGCATAAAGTTTCTTGTGGTATATAATTAAATATATTGTCCAGCTCCGTTAGCCTTATGTGAGTAAATGCTGTACATATTCTCAAAGTTACGGCAAAGTTTCTAAGAATGTTTTTGATAATTTGTGAACATTGATGGTGTTATGAGAATTTTGGAAAAGTTTATCTTACTCTTCTTCTTTTTTATTTACTATAACCGAATGGAGAAAAAACCTTAATTCACATTTGTGGACACAAAAGCTCTTTTTTTAAATTAAATTAGTTGAAGAAGTATTGGGTTGATGCATAATTATCAGGCGTTTCTTTGAAGTGCGTGTCGCCAATCATACTCATACTCGTCATATTATGCTGTACCACTTTGAGAAAGGATGGGAAGTGGCGCAGTTATCAACGAATTTTTTGGCGAGCGTGAAGTCAGCAAAAGTCGATGTAGGGAATTGTTTGTCGGTTTCAAATCCGTCGACATGAGATGGGAAGATAAGCGAGAAAGAAGTTGACCACCGGATTTCAACGCGGAAGGGGACAAAAGTTTGACAACACGAATGCTGGCCGATAACTTCATTGTGGACCGTTCAAACATAGATCGCCGTCTTAAAAGGTATGCAAAGGTACGGAAATTGGCTGCCTGGGTTCCTCACGAACTCAGCGACAACAATAAAGCCGAACGTATAACAACATCGCCCGATAATTATACACCAAGCTACTAATAAGTTGGCAACAAAGGAATTTCGAGTATACTCCGGTACGTATTACTTCCTCAGTTTTGTACCCATTTCGCTTTTTATATTGTAATAAGAGAAGATCAAAAAATTGCAATTTATTATACGTAATATACCGCTTGGTATGTTAAGTTTGCGTGAATATAAGCAATACTCAGAACTACTTGAGATGAGTCCACTTTTTATTATATGATTCTAAATCGATCTAGGCTTGTCTGTCTGTCTGTCCATCTGTCTGTATTGTATTCTTGCGTTCAACCTATAAGTTGCAATTTTTAAGACAATTTGGTGACATTTGGCTCAGCGACATGTTTTATCCCACAGTCAAATGCTATTGAAAATGGTTCGGATCGAATTTCCCTCGTATGACCTTATTTTAAAAAGTTATGTAAATAAAAGTATTAAGCGAAGTAGTGTAGGTCATCTAATGGTGTACTCTGTCCCACTATAGTACCTTCACTCGTTTTTAATGAGCTCCTAGGAATTACGAGGCACAAGGAGGAGAAAAAAAACACTTAACTATTCCTTCGGAAATTAGAGCAGTTTCATGAAATATTTTGCCATCTCCATCTAAAACAAGATTTCACATTCTATGAATGGATATGAATGCCTTACTTACAACAAAACTAATTGTCACAACAATTGCATTTCATTTAACACATTTCAGAAGTTCTCGCTCACATATTATTTTTATTACCCTTGTGTAAATTGCGTCCGTTATAGGTTATGCGAAAGTTATGAACATATTCTCTTACCGACTCGGTCCCGACGTGCGACCACGTCCAATGTTTTTGTTGGACTCGTCACTTTTGTTTTAATTTTTGCGATCAGGCGATCACAGCAATTAACAGACAGACGGGCAGATGGAATGACAAACACACAAAAGATTGACAGCTCAATGCTCTGTAATATTGAGTAGACGCAGGAGTAGGAAATTTCCATTTCCATACCTGTCGACCCGTGCAAAGTTTTATTATTGCGAATGATCAACGAGCAAAAATACATTTTTTTCCATTGTTGAAACCAGAGGTTGTCTCAAATTATATTGTCTTGCAATCGTGCCCTTTGATCGACTTGACCCATTTGCAATACTAACCTGCACACAAGAACTTCCAAAATTTCTACCACATTGAAAGTTTTATGTTTACTGCAGACTTTACATAGGCAGACAGACAGATAGACAGACAGACAAACAAACAGACCCTTTAATCTCTTTTAAGTTTGATGCTGATCAAGAAAATCTATACTTTATGGGGTCTACAAGGCTTTCTTCTGGCTGTTGCAAACGTTTTGACAAAATGAATGTACAACCACATCCTTGAGTGGTGGGTATAAAAATTGATACCTTCTCAATAATGCACAAAGGAAAATTCAAAATGAATGACGGCGTACGATAACAGCGTAAAACAGATGAAATTCTTTCCTTTTTGGTATTATTATGTAATAGAAAAATGGTTTATTTTTTTCCCCCTGATTCCGTACTTATGTTCTTTGTCTTTCGTTTCAAATGAAAGAAAAACTTTTCTTCAATGTATATCACCATAATGAACTATTAAAATGAAGACAACACTGAAAAAGCGAATCGTTAACATAAAAGACAGAAATATTTTAAAAAGTAAAAAAAACGTTGTGTGTGCTGCATAAAAAAAAAAAAAGAAACACGAAAGAATCGTAAGAAACTAAACACACGCTTACTTTGCTTTGCATACAACTAGCCACAGCCATGCACAGAGAGTGCAACTTAACCGCTACGGTCAGAAGAAGTGCAAATTTATGCGTTAACTAGTCGAATGAACTCTGAATGCGGAGCATAAAAAGAATTTACCTCAATTTCATTGCACAGTGTGCGTCTTGATAGTTTGCGGTTTCCAGGTATTTTAGCATAAAAAGGTAATTTTACGTGAATGTTAAATGAGTCACCACGGCAGCAGTTAACTTCAATTTATTCATACTTTTATAGAAGCAGTAAAAAGAATAAATTTTGCTTCGCTAAAAACGTTAACGAATAATACCCAAATTTAATATCTTTTATAAAAAAACTTGAGGAACAAATAATTCACAATTTTTATCGTAACCTCATAATATTCCAATTTAAGGATGGCTGACTAAACAAAAATATTGATTGCGTTTCATTTGCAAAGAACTAATCACCCGGAAGAACTATTTTCCATCCTATCGACGCATAAAATACTAAATTCGTCCATTAGTTAGTTCCCCGTAAATGCAAGAAAGCCTAACCCATCCATTCAATCGCGATAACCATACAACATTCACTTCTCAAAGAAAGCTTTGGCATGTGCGCTCATGGAAAATCGCAAGATGGATTGTTAGTGCAGACTCTACTCTACTCTTGCAGTTCGAGAGAATCTACTTCTTCTAGTTCTCATTTTAGTTTGTCGGCGTCTCTGTAGGCACATTCTTCCCATTGACCAATGCCACATGTATAGGAATTTATACAGAAACTATCCACTAATCATCTCCTCAATGTCGATTTTAAATTCTTTCTTAGAAAGGTTTTTATCGCTTTTGCATCTTCTCTTATTATATTAAGTGACAGAGAACAATGTTGCTATGAGCATTCTGCTCAATGTTTACATAGCGTTTAATATTAGATGCATATATAACAATATTTTATGTACCTTTTATAGGTCTACGCAAATTACAAAAAAGAAGAAGAATTCTTTTATTCATTCTTCACTTGAAACTATTTTGCTATCTTTAAAATGTAGTCGATTGATTGAGAACAATTAACAATTGCTATGTTTACCCAAATGACAAAAACAATCTTCAAAACCCCAAAGTAAGGCTATCGACAAATAAAAACATAATAGATGATAAGACCAATGGCTATATACCCTACGTCACTTGGGCTAAAACAATGCTTCACATATTTTCGCGGTAAAATAACACAAAGCATATCTCGTCTCAAGCAAGCAAGCTTAGTTTTCATGGACTCTCTTTTTAAAAGCACGGGCCGTAACACTTGAACCGAAGTGAGTTTTACTTTATCTCGGTCCTTGGTTATTTTGGTTTCGCACTTAATGAAAAAACAGGTTAGAGGGCGATATTTTTTACTATCACTAAAAGCTCTTAGGACCATTAAAGGCCACCATATTGAGTAAAGATTTCCAAACAACGGCTGGAGCTAAAAGGAATCATGTTATATATCAACTTTTGCCAAAAGTTCAACTCATCCTAAATCAAAATCCTATCAAGTTTTCTTATTGGAAATGCTTATGATAAAATTTACACTTACGTGATTTGTATATCATCCAGCGACTTGCAGGATTCATGAGCATTGAGAAGAACAGCTCTTGTATAATTCATGAGTATTGGGAGGAACAGCTCTTGTATAATTCCTGAGTATTGGGGAGAACAGCTCTTGTATAATTCCTGAGTATTGTGAAGAAGAGCTCTTGTATGATCCATAAGCATTGAGAAGAACAGTTGAACATTCGATTTTTAAATTCAATAAAGTGCGGCATTAGGGTCCAATTTTTTTTTACTTTCTCAAAAGCGAAAGCTATACCTTTAACTAGGAACACTATAAGATGCTTCTGCGAGGAGCTAGTTTCATTCCTTCTTCCTCCTTTTAGTAATCTTTCTTTCTGTGTTTTTCTTTTCTATATAATTTCCACATTTTGTAATTTATAATTTTCTTGCTATCATCCATCTCCTGGATTCTCTTTTCCCCCCTATGAGAATAGAGTTTTTCATCTTTAAGCTAAAAATACCTAAACGGGTAACTTGCTGTGCATTTGTTGAGTCTTTAGTTCTAATTAAGTTATCGTCTAAGTGACTCTCCCCAAGTTAAGAATAATCTTTTCGTTTTTTTCCCAAAAGTGATGAGTGTCCAGAATTCGTTCCTGGGCGTATGAAAATTTGTTATTTATTTTTCTATCTCGAAACCACAAGTAGTTGTTTGTCGATATGTTTCAGTCAAGTGTGTGCTGAATTCAAGTAAAGAATATATATATATATAGACAAACACATGTGCACGAGCAATCCATGAGTGAGCAATGTATCTCATTGCAGTCAACTGCAATCTTACATAAGATAAACACATATATGCAGTATCTTGTTATTGTCAATGTTTATATTCTTCACCATATGCGTACATACATAGTGTATGTAGTGTGTACATTACTTTATTTGTGTACTTTGTTTTATGTTTTTGTGCTTTTCTAAGTTTACATTTATGTAATTACACCAAATGTGCAACAATAACTTGTTCATCATGTTCGCATCGACTAAGGGGTTATATCATCCGACATTTTTCCATTTTGCTAAAGAACTTAAGTTTAAGTTTAGTTGGCATCGGTCTCTTCGCCTGACTTGAGCTCATATATTGTTGCTGATATGTTTGTACATCTAATATTTACTTAAAAGTTTGACTGGGCATATAAAATTGTATTTTAGTTTTTTTCGGCCATTTTTTCGTATTTTTATATATTTATTTTTTGTGTGCTTTGGTATGTCGAGGAAGAAAGAAAGCCACTTTTATCACTTGAATAGACTTTCTATCGCTATGACTGAGAGAGTTTCGCAGCTTGGGCAAGCAATATCAACAGTATTGAGTTTAACTAAAATAAATAGAGTATATTATCAATAAAGAAGTGAATACATCTCTTACACTCTGTAAAGAACGATAAGAAACTGTTTAAGTTCAACAAAAATAATGCCATTTTTTCCAATTTATATAAAAAGAATAAAACAGTTTGATAAGCTTTGGCTTAACTCACACACGGAACTCTCTATTAGTAAGGATGGATAGGTATTTGGCTTCACAAAACAAGCTGATCGAAAGATTATATATGCCGTTGGTTAGATTTAGGAATTTGTCCGGGGATCCTTATGCTTCGATGCTACATTATATGAAAACAGATAACTGGAGAAGCGTAGGTCCATTTTAGGCATCAGCTGGCAAATATATAGGCTATAGGTAACCAGCTCCGTTACATAAAATTAACTCCAATGGCGACAAAAAATTGTTCCGCAATACAAAGATATTTGAGCCAACACCATATGATGATACGGCGTCGTAAGTAAATTCGAAAAAGTGTGCAAAATATAATAACAACGAAACTACAAATCATTTACTGCAATATTTCCACAATAATATTCACTCCGCAGAGGATGATACTAAAATGCTCAGAATGGTGGAAAATTATCAGACTGCCGCTCTATAATCATTTTTAAGCACTCCGGTATATTTCAATCTGAACTGATCTGAATATACGCCCACGCAATACTGCTAACCTTACGCAAGCTTTTGATAAGCTGATCGTTACGATCGTTACAATCAGATCTTCTCAAGAAAACGTTTGCGTGAAAGATAATAAGAGTTGAATGCAATGATTTGACCCCATCCATGGCTTAGTTTACTTAATCTCTCTGATTAACTTGATGTTGTAATGAGGCCATTGTAGTCCATTTAGGCCCAGTTAAGAAGCGACCTACATTCAACTAAGTTGGGGGAAATATTTTATAACTAAAAAGTTGCGAAAATTCAATAAAGCGGCCTGATTGTATTGTCTCCTATAGCTAATGTAATACTAAAATTAAGTAGTTTCTCTTCTTTCTTTTAGCTTTTGATGTGTTTGTAGTTATGATATAATTAGTGCCGCACCAGAAATCATCCAATTATTGATGTAAATGAAACTTTAAACCAACTTTTTTTTGCTTTTTTTCCTTGAATAATTCTCATGGTTTTATTTCATGCCATACACATTGTACGTATATTGCATGAACATCTATTACACGTTCACATATACCACGCGAACACATCTCCATATGACTGTTCAGGAAATGCATGATTATTTGTATAAAAGAAGCAAAAACAGTTTGAGTAAATAAATGTAATAAACATCACTAAACCGTAAGGAAATATATCTCTTATCATGTCCTTCGCACACTCAAGCACACGAGACATAGGCTCGGATTTCGAATAATGAAATTTACGGTCCTTGTGTCGGCAAGAAACGCATCCAATAAAATTCGGAAATAGTTTAGAGACATTATTAGAACTGTTTTGGTGTTACTTCGTAATTTTGCAAAGATATCCCTTTAAGACTCCAACCCGATTGTAGTCGCGAATGTTCCAGACCTCTTTGATTATCAAAAAGATTCACGTTTTCGCCGAGTACCTATAGCCATTTTTGTACGCTTTTTCTTGTCACAACGAATAAAAACTTAGAACGCTTGCAGAAAATCAGTCCAAATTTTTACGTACTGTCCGGCGAAAAAGTTGCTCGCGTAAGATGGGAAACTCTAATCAGAATGGCGTTTTTTGCTTTCCCGCTATGCTAAAACCATTTCATTTATTGAAAACCGTAGATTTATATCACTATTTCGAAAAATCGGAGCGTATGTCTCTCGTACGCTTCTTCATTCATCGTATTCTTCTCTTCAATACTTTTATTGATGTGTGCTTTCCATTTGTTTTTTCTTGCTTCATCCCTGTCCTTCCATAGGTTTATATTAGAGTAATGTGCTTATCTTATTATCTTATTGTTATATATATATATATATTATATATGTATATATAATATATATATTATATATATATATATATAATGTATATATATATAATCTACAAGAACAATGAAAGTACGTTTGCTTATAAATATAACATAAACTAAGCACTAGAGAGAATTTTATTATTACAAAAGGGTTGTGTAAGGAGTACAGATGTGTCAAAGTCTTTACACAAAAGACGAAAACTTTATTCTGATTATTAAGCCAACCACAAAGAGTCAAGAATAAAGCACACCAGTAGAATGAAATATTATTAAATAGCTGTACTGACACATGTGGTAAGAAATAATTAGACATTATTATTAAAGACATATAGGTTGGTCTTGCGAACATGCACAGATGAAAGCATATCCATGCTTAATATAAATGTAAGACTTTATAGCATTGTATTATGAGTGCATGTAGGTACAAATATGCCTAATTTATGGTTTTACTTATTAAAATCACATAACGTCTTTTACTTTCATGTAAAGTCATATCAATTGCATTATGAACCATAGAAGAATTAGGAATTTTTCGTTATTGGTTTCTGTTAGAAGCTATCACTCGAGTTAGGTACACAAACACATTTCGTATCATAGTGAGTGAGCATGTATTCTTTTCAATAAAAGCTCGTGTTGTGTACTCATGGAATATTACCGCAGTACGATTGGAAATTAATCCATCTACGCTACCTGTACACGATATTGTTGTACTCACTCATTGTTGTTATATTCCACATCAATTGGGTTAAAGGTACATTGATAGATTCACATTGAGATAGACCCTCTCACGTATACAAAGAGAATTGGAACCATTTTCTGAAACTACAATACTTAAGCACATTTGCCCTGTGATATCTGATATCACCCTATTTGCTGGTCAATCGACACGGCGCCATTTTCAAGATATTTTTGCCTGAATTTGATATACTGAGATGTTTGGCAATCAGTGCCGAGCCCTATTGAAAGTGTTTTGTATTGTTTTAAGAGCACCACCTACAGTCACATATGAAAAAATTTTCCATTTCGCATATTTCCCGATAGAAAACAGGAAAGAATAACATCATGATGCATATACTTTTGGGAAATGCGGAGGAGATGAGAAGACTTTTTGAATTCGCTTTCACGTTTATCGCTCTTACGAAAAATGAGCCGATAAAAGGCAATAATAATTTAATGATGAAAATTGTTGGAAAAAGACAATGTGAATATGGCACCTGATAAGTTTGCTTTACCTGTGTACATATTACGCAAACTTTCCCACAGAAGGATTCCAGTAATAAGCCAGCTTTTATATGGCAAAAGAGTATAATTTGTGATCGTTTACAGCAAAAATAAATGAATGAAGAATTTAGTTAGGTGAAATGGCGTAGGGTGTTTAAAGACAACCTCGCTCGACTATAACGCTTTTCCTTGATTCCCTTTGGCTAGGCTTGTAAGGGTTGTTGGGTGTGTTTGTTGCTTATTTAAACGGCACTTGCTTTGTAAACGCGTTTACTTTAAAGTGAAACATTCTCGTTACTCATATTCATACCTAAATGCGTATATATCAACTGGCTTTGAAAAAAAGGCGTACATTCTTCCCACATATTTCAATGCAAAAGAACAAAAAACACATTCACATTTCATTTAATAAATCCATACTAATAACAATATTTTGTAAATCATAAAAGACAGCCTTGTTACGGCTATCAAAGCCAAGTCATATGCTAAAGCAATAATAATATCGTAAGCATTATACAAAAGTGATGATTACCTCTCTCTTGTTTATCTTGTTTGTCTTATATATGAATAGAAAAAATGATTTTATGCTTATGCTCGTTCAATGCCTTTGTTTTGGGCTCAAAATATTTTCATATACATGACATCCTGCTGTGTCGCCTATTTGTTTGTATTTCTGTTCTCCTTTACATTTATTTGGATCAAAAAATCGATTTTCAGAACTGTAGAGTCGTATTACAATTATTCTGAGTGCATTGGATAATTTGGCAAATATAAGCAGCAGTTGAATATGAAAAACAATTTTTATAACCACACGCATGCTGCACTCATGCCATCTCTTAATTGTCATGTTGCGTGGTTCAAGCGTCGCATATTAGAAGTAAAGTAAAAATTTCTTCAAAAAGTGAATTTTAAAAGCTTTAAACCTCTTTTTCTGAAAACTATGCTTATCCTACCGCTCAGTTCTTTAATTTTCCACTAATTGGCTTGAAATTTTAACTAAATCTTCAAACGAAAATTCTTTAGAGGTTTAAAATTTGGTGATTTTTTAGCCATTTTTTGAGTGAATTCATTAGTGATTGTTGACCTTTCTGTGCAATTGGGACGCGTAACGGTATAAAAATGGATGGTCAAACAAACAAAGGTTTCTTTTGCGTTTTCGTCACAGCTTCTTTAATGTATTCTCAAATTTGCCTATTCTTTTATAACAAGTAGAAAACAGCCTCAAACAACGACTTTTTAAAATAGCATTTTATATGGGTAGGGGTCGACAAAATGGTCCATTAGCATTCGTACGAAATTTAATCAAAATACGAAACAAGACACATGGACGGACGGATAGGTTTAAATCATTGCAGAAATTGATGGGCATAATAAAAGGCGGGTACTATCTCAAGTTCATCTGGATGTCGCGAACATGCACACAAACTTAATATAGCACAAGTGATGTTGAGTATAAACACCCGACTATTAATAAACCTTTTAACTTTCTTTATATAAATTTTGAAAAATAAATACAGTTTTTTTCAGTGAACAAAAGATGATCTACATATATAGATACACATATGTTTCTTTGCTAGGTCTACATAGGAACATTAATAATGTTTACAAGTACGCATGCTGCTGCTAAAAACACAGAAAAACCGGAATAATAAATGATTGTGTTTGTTGTACTTAAACCTATTACTTATGCAAAGTTTCGATGTCAATTTTGATAGAAATAGAACTTTTTAGAGTCGCCGAAAAGCTCAATGTGAAATTGATTTCAATCGAAACGTTATATCCGAAGTGTCTTTAGGCAGACCGGTACTTGCATATGTTTATTATTGAAAAACGCATATACCAGACTGATATATGACATATGTGTATTCTCTTTAGGAACACAGATCATACGAAAATGGCGAGCACGCTAACTATAAGAAAGTTTCAAGGTCTGCATTTAAACCATTCATTTCATAATGCTATGAACGCATGATGTCATATGACAACTTGTAGTCATTTGCGATGCCGCCGTATTCAAGGTAAAGGTATTCGGTAAACATTTCTACTTGGGCTCAGCGGTGGACACATAACACATTGTAAAGAAGTAAGGTTTTGAAATCCGCAGTCCTTTGTTTGCATATAAACATGCATGGAATAGAAAGATCTACAAAAGTAACAGCAGACAAACTCCAATTATGACAAATCAAGCAGTAACATGGCAAAAAACAAAAAGAAAGGTCGCTATTACATTTTCAAGTTTGCTTCCATTCAAAACACTATTTTATCGCGTGAAATTTTGGCAAACGTGAGTTTTTCTTTGCTTCCTGCCGAAAGTAGTAGAAATGTCCAAAAGCACCGCAAACGCCCTCAATGTGAAAGTCATGTTAGAATTCGCAATTCATATGTGGTTCAGGAATTTTTTAAAAATATTTATTAAAAGTCAGAAGCAAATACATCTCACAGTCTACCTTCTATTCCCCTTGAGTTTAAAAAAAAAAAAAAAAAAAAAAAAAAAAAAAAAGAAGAAAATGTTGCTAATTTAACTTAACTGCTTAGGAATGGCAGTGGGTGTCTATAACCCGTTCTAAGGCGAACATATTTCTACCACACGTTCAAAAGCTACACAACACTCTTCAAGAGTTGCATTGAATTTGTTTTGTTTGTGTCATATTTTCTTCTGTAAATAAATACATCAACATGTGCTCACACTGTATGAGTGTGTGCTAAAAGGGTACTAAAGATTTCATATAGTTATGAATGGTGACTTTCGTGTGATATTCACATGTTTGATCAAACAAATTTATTGCAAGCATTCTTTTCATATATAAACGTATTTGCCCTGGAAAGGCTGAAAAGTCTTTATACAGGGTGCCCCAAAATATACGCAAGGTTTGAATTAAATGGGAAACAGAGCTGTGTTCTTTTTTTTTTGAAATTGTAATTATTTTACTCAATCGTCGAATAGAACATGGGATAGAACTATGTGTGCCATGGCACATTGGGCAAACTGCTTCCACTGGCTTCACTGGCTCTTTTATCGAGACTCTAATCAACGAAGCATGAAACTACACGACCAGGGAATATCTCTCACGGGATCTATAGTATGTGACACGGTCTTGTTGAAGCCACATCTCGTTCACAACAACAACAACATCCTATTCAGGCAGAAAGTTTTGAGTTATCATACCGTGATATCGAGCACCAATAACAGTCATTGCTTAACCAATCTCAGTGTCGAAGAAGTATAACTAAGCTTTCATTACTTTTGAAATATTGTCCAGCAATGAAAACGCGTTGCTCTCTCTTGTAATGTTCCGTAAACTGTGACCTGTCAAACTGTTTTTTTTGAAGTGGTTTTCGAAAACACTTTACAGCAAAAATTCAAATCTTACGTAAATTTCGCGACACCCTATATATGGAAAGAAGTTTACATTTTTCTTTTCTCTTATAGAAATGCAATAATATATCCGACAGACAAGAAGATCATGTCTTTGCCTATGGGTAATGTTTATGTGATTACGTTTCTTTCATCAATGCATCGAATCTTCACAGAGTTGAATAGTCTGAAGTGTTGACTTTTCCTTCCCTATTATATATTAAATATTGGTAAGTTGTTTGTTTAGAGAGCCCATAGGTGACACTAAGCGTAATATGTCCACACACAGCTTTGCTCAAAGTTGTGTTGTCAATGTTCAATTTGATATTATGGTTCGCAATTGTTGTGATGATAGTTGCCTCGTCTCAATTGAGCCGTGAATTTCATAGTTTCTAACTCCTTAGCACATAGCATGGCCGCAGTGTGCTTTTTAGGCTGTTGTAAGTCACAACAATGCCAGTCTTTTATTGCCATTTTATATAAATCTTTACTAGAGAAGAGCAAAAGTTTTTTGAAAAAAAAAAAATAGAAAAATATGTAGTAAGACACAGCCCGACCTTAAATACCCTACAGTTCTTCACTTAATACATATAAAGATTTTTTAAAAAAAGGTTTCATGTGGTAAGTGGTTGAAAAGTGGATCCATACCATATTCAATTGAGTTCTTTTTTGGGCCAAATTAACCAAATAGGTTGCACACAAAAATCAAGACAACAAGACGAGCAAACGAAAATACAAGCTCGGAATTATTTTCGGAATCGATCAGAGTAATAAAAGTTCATACCCTTCTGGGTGTTGCAAACAATCACACTAACTTAATATTCTCTTTTACCGCAAGTGTTGTAGAGTGCAAAAGTGAAAAGTTAAAAACTTTATTATTTGCAAAAGCAATTAAACATAAAATATCTTTAAAGTATTAAAAGCACAAACAAATCCAATTCAAAATAATCGTAGGGTGGACATGGACCCCCTAAATGAGAGATGTACACAAAACTATTCACTTTCCGCCTGTTTATGATAATGATGGATCTAAACAATTTCGGTACAACCTGTCGGCCTAGAAATTTCATTTGGAATAAATTTTTAAATAGCAATAGAATCATTTTCTTGCATTTTATTCGTTTCGTTTTTATTCTTTAACTCTGTTGTGTTTCCACTTATGCTTCTGTAAAAGAGCATTAATTTGACTTGGAATTATTGAGGCAGAACAGCTATTTTTCGATTTTTTTTTTATCAAATTTCACAATTTTCCAAAATTCACGCAGCTTGCTGCTGAACAAACTTCCCTGCTGTTGCATCCGCTAAACAATTGCAGAGAAGCATTTTTCGCAGAATATGAATAACAGAGATGTGTAGTCAAACACAACGTTTTTTATTTGCTTCGTTGCTCTTCTCGAAAAACCGGAAGTTAACAACAAGCAAAAAAATTATATTCGCCTTTAAACTATTCTTCTGCCATGTGCTCTAAACGAATTTATAAAAAAATTGCTGAATTGCTTATGCTGAACGTCCAGTTAAGGCTGCCAGCTATGGATTGCAAAGTTCTTGCCGTCAGCTTTGTTCTCTAAATTTGTTTTATTAACACATTAGATTTAACGCGCACAGCAATTTAATGGGCAAGCAAATCGATATCTTTCGATGCTATATATGACATAACGTAGCTACTGTTACTCTTATACTACTACTAGTCTACTCTTCTTTCTGGGACAAACCCACTTTGCTATTTTGATGTAAATCTGATGTTTTCATGAAAACCCGGAAATTTAACGGATCATTTTTGTGAATCGTCACTGTTCTAGACAAAGTCAAAGTTATAGACGAAGGAATAAGAAAATTGTCGGTGCGGTTTTAGCTTTTTCTACATTGTGAGGATATCTATAAACTGATTGTGAATATTTTTTAAAGACGAATTCTTAACCGATCAATGAATATTTGTGTCAAATTTCAGCTTTGTGTCTTTATTTTTGCGAATGTGACGATTCACAACATTTACCCTTCAAATTGATGGGTTTCTGTAAATCTAATGTTAAAATCCTCTGCCTAATTTTACGCTTATGATTTACGTACACGAAAGCAAATCCTGTCGATATTCAAATTTTATGTTTACATACTTACAAGAAATATGTTATTCCTCTCGCTCGAATTTTGTGACTGTGAGAGCGTCAACAACAGACAGAGGAGTATTTTTAGAATATTACGCTCAACAATATACACACATTACATACATATACATATGTTATCGGATTTAAGTTGAGCAGCTCAAATTTTGTAACAGAGCAGAGATAGACGAATAGACGGACGTACGAGCTTACGTTTAACACAATATATACTAATCAAGGATTCTTTAACGCATTTGGATGTTACTAAGGCAATCATATATTTAATGTATCACCACGTCTTGGTAATGATAATGAAGACCTTTACTTGGAAAATATCTGACCTTGAGAAAAATATAAAAATAAATGAAAGCATAACAGGGAAACAAACGAAAAGACGAGCGGGCTCATTTAGATTCAGGATCGTCCTCTGATCAAAATCATTCTGAGTGTTGCGCACATCTGCACAACCTTAACATGTCTTTGCCATCCTATGAACTAAACGATTTTTACACATAAATATATGTAAATTTATATATATATTTGTGTGAAATGAAAGAAAGATGAAAAGCTCATTTTAAACCTAAAAGCGCAGAGGGGCGTCATGTACAACTGCTTATGAACGATAGAGATGATTTTATGAGTTTATATACACAAAGCCACTTCTATTCATGTTAGTGTGATTTTCCACTTGATTGCTATTAATTACTGCATTTTAATTATATGGAAGATGATAGCGTTGAAAATTACTGTTTATCGTCTCCTTTTGTATTTAAATTCAATACCAACTTTACGTAATCAAAAAACGTAACTTAAGGATAATTATCAAGTGATTACATGTAAGTAACTATTCTAGCATTTTACTGCATTTACATCATAAGAAATTATGATAAGCAAACGTCCTTTTTAAGTCGTTTCTCATCCTGGCGACAACATAGAACAGCCAATTTGACTAATTAGGTTTAGTTTCCCAGATTGAGAATAAAAGTAATATTTTCGTTCGGAAAAACACCTTTCACAAGTAAAAAACAAAATATATATATATATATATGTATATATGTATATGTATATATGTATATAAGTATATATATGTATATATGTATATATATGTATATATGTA
This sequence comes from Glossina pallidipes, assembly GCA_000688715.1. Lineage (NCBI taxonomy): Eukaryota > Metazoa > Arthropoda > Insecta > Diptera > Glossinidae > Glossina > Glossina pallidipes. The sequence goes on from KK499961.1 coordinate 517,175, forward strand.
TATATATGTATATATGTGTATGTATATATATGTATATATGTATATATAAACAAAATTATTTTTTTGAAGTCACGCTTGTCTTAACACATCACGTTGCCGATAGCGGAGAAATTAATTGAATCGTTCCTTATCAACCGATATCAACGGTGATCTAGATAATACACGAGTTTTTTTAATTTTTTGTAATATTTTCAAATAGAAATTACAACAAAAATCAAGTTAGAAAGCTGTATTCGGCTGGTGGTACATGGCTTATACGGATGTATGTAACAACCATGAGAACATAACACAGACCCGCCTCTTGCCACATTGATTCAGATTGATTCAGAATCATTTTCTAAGTCGATCAAAGCCTGCCTATCCGTCTGTCCATCTGTCTCTCCAAAGGCAATTTTCCGGATATTTCGATGCAATTTGATACACTCACGTATTTTGGGCGAGAGACACAAGCTATTGAAAATGGTTCGAATCAGTTCACTTTTCCCACTACGCCTCATATAACGCCTTACATTGAAATGAAGTTATGTGGGAAAAAATTGTAATTTTGAAAATTTTTCAATACAAGTCGCTCTGTAATAGTAATTTGACAACAAAATTTGGTTCGGCTGAGGCAATTTTCTAAACCTTCTCCCGTGTAACCACAGTTCCTACGAAAACTGAATCTTTGTATGATAAAGAAATCTAATTTTCAAAATCAGTTTATAGTAAGTTAAACAAAAAAAAAAAAAAATCAGTCTTACGGAATTTGGATCACATTGGTCTATTTTTTACAGCCTAACATACGCAGAAGTTGCCATGAAAAGCAAGTCATTATCTGAAGAGATAGTCCATTTTCTAATTTCTATGATGCAAATTGAAAGGCCATAAAATGCTTAGGATAACAAAGTTAACTAACTTTGCTAAATTTGAATCATTTCATGTGACCTTTTGGACTTCCAATAAGCGAGCCTTATAATGGGTAACTTTTAGTGTACTATGATCAAAACGAGTGAATAACTGTGCTATGTGAATTGGTGGTGGGTGTTTATATGTCGGTCCTGCCCGACCACAATGTTAAAAACATCATTGTGGAAAATTTTATTAGATTTGCGCTCTTTCTTTATTAAAAGAAATTTTTCCAACCACATGCTTGTAATTAAAATAATATTTTTCGTAAATGAATATAAAATTGTTATGGTAGAACGCTCGAAGCGAGAACTAATAGATAACCACGGAATTGAAATTCAGGCGACCGCAAGCAATTGCAAATATCAATGGAATTTAATTGTATCTGAAACCTGTATCTGAAGGAATTTCTGAAAGTACGTAAACATGGGAAGTTATGCTCGGATGCGGTTTGTTGCTATGTTCATGATATTTACTTGCGAGATAGAGCGAAAATTCTCTCGGTCGATGTGTTGCATGGTCTACAGATTGTATGTCGTATGCATTTCAAATCACGACCTGATATCTTATAGCTTATCATTTCTTAAGAAGTAATTGTATTAAACAACAAATAAGAAAATTATATTCGTCTCCGATCGGTCCTTTAATAGCCATCGCCACCGCGTTATGGAGAGGATTCGCGGCCTTTAGAGTCTCTTAACCTTGATGATAATAATGCTTGTGAAAGATCAGGTTCTATGGATAGTTAACAATGGAAAGAAAAGAAAACAGAAGTTAATCCAGTCGCAAATAAAGAAAAAAAGCCAACCACTGTGGGGCCATCATTTAAATTTCGCAACTTCCTCCCTGTCTAACCGAATGCAAACTGAAAGTCATGCTTTTAAAATCAATCTTTAAATTGTAATTATGACTTGACCAGACGAAGAACATTCATTTCGATTGTAAACACTTGTACACACATACTTTTACAAGCATGAAAATAAAGTTAAATTTATTAAAGAATTTTATAGAGTGATTCAGTCAAAGGGAATTGTTCATCTAACGCCTTGAATGCACACTTTAGCGAAGGGCATACAATAATAGAACTAAGTGTGTACATGTATGCATACACTATATCTGTGCTCGTCAATTTTAGTCATGTAAAGCCGCATAAGTCATTTTACATCTGCGCATGTATATCACGACATTCTCTAGTCAAAAGATTTTATATAATCAAACTGCATTGCAAAAACAATTTAAACATGGCTACGTTATCGTAAATTTCCACTAGATTTTCATGATTATGTAACATTTCATTTTTTAAGAAGTTTAGATAATTAATAAACTCATACGAAGCAAGGAAATTATATTCGACCTGTGTTGAATTCTTTAGATCCATCACCTTTCTTAAAAAAAAAAAAAGAATTCTATGATATTGGGTTGGCGTGACAATATGTTACATGTCTGTCCCGATGTAGGATTACCCATAACACACTCACGCGGAAATTTGTGTTCTATGTTCCTCCTGCAGACTAACACTAATGAACGAAAAAGCCAATTTTTTTGGTATTCAAGGCGAAGATGTTTCCCGTTTGCGTACCATTGTACTGTAAGCGTGACTTTTGACCGATTTGAGCCATTTTTGTTATCAACTTGTACATTACAATCTATCTTATCTTATTTTTTTTTGGCCACTTAGCCCTCTATTAGGCTCTGTTCCATGTTCCATGAAAAAAGCATAACAGATATACTGCATCTAACTCTTAACTGTGTTAGTTTTTGTCTCGGTCATGTAAGCTTTCTGCTTACCGATCCGAAAAGCCATACATCTTGCAATCTATAAATCAATCATGTAATCTATTCCATCTTAAGAATCTATCCATTGCGCTTCAAACAAATCCATTTGGCGATGGAGGCAATAATTTTTTCTGAATTTCATCCTTTTGATCGTCTTTAACCAAAACTTTCCTTTGGTCAAATATGCATTGTTGCGGCGCAAATTTTGAGGTTTCACAACTCAGAAAATGAGGGGTGCATGGCTACATTGCTTCAGAATCATCTCTGAAGGTGATCCGTTAGTCATAGCCAGCACTATCCCGAATGGGAGAACACAACACAAAACATAGCTTCTCCATTTGCCATCAATTTAAACGACGGAAAAGGCAATTGGGAGTGATTTTTGCGCGATCCCCGATTCAAAGAGTTTCGTTAATGTAGTTTTAACATAGTGAAGTCGCTTTAAGACCAATAGTTTTACAAACCTGCGCATTCGATGTTTTCAAGTCACTATATGTCTGCAACAATGCCGGCGCTCCAGAGAGAGAAGCAGTGAATAAATAATGCTCTGCTAAAGTACCGTTCGTTTCCAAGTCTTGTTTAAAACATAAGGGGCTTTAAGCATAAACTATGGCTTGCAAATTACGAAGAATACTACGAAAGCCTTCATCCTCTTGAACAGGTGCGAAAACAAGCAGACACATCGGTAATAGCTCCTCTCCCCGCAAAGTAATACCTAGCAGGTAATGCCAGCTGCTGCAGGTTAGGAATTAAAGGAAAGATAGTCTTGCTGGATTAAAGTTCCGTTACATGTTTTCCTTTCAGTAAAAAAATGGACACAAAACAAATGTCAAATGAAACGAATGAATAAAACGTATTTATGTCGGTTGTTGGAGATATTTTCTTGCTTCTGTTTCGTTGCATACGTAAATGCATGATTGTCGCGGACTTCCTATATGCTTAATAATGCGATTGTTTGTACATGTGTACTTGTTGGTTTCTTATTTTTTATATAAATTTGTATGAATTCTACAGGTTTGAGTTTTTTTGTGTTTGGTTTCTTTTTAATTTTTGTTTTCATTTGTAGTTTTTTTGGTTCTAGTTTTTTATTTCTATTTTCAACTCAGTTTGTTTCTTCTTTTTTTTTTTTTGTTATCTCAACGCCTACTTTATGACAAAATGTGCACATACGTCATTACTATCGAAATTATTGTTTGAGATTTTCATTTGAAATTTTATTTGTATTTGGAAGGTGGCTCTTGCAGAAATCGATTTTTTTTTTTATAGAGAAAAAATTATATAGAAACACTATAAAAGTACATCCTCAGTTACACGGGCCGTCGAAAGGATTATATGAAATAGCAAATGGGGACAGATTCACAATTATCCGCCTCGTCGAAAGGACGAAACTCGAATAAACCAACTAACAGTCAGGATTTGATCGAGACAACACCAAAGGGGAGACTCTGGCTGGCAGAATATGAAACTATGGAGGTAAGAGGAGCAAGAAAGTTGTGAGAAATATATTGAAAGTTATTTTCCATTTATAAGATGCTTTCGCTGCTAATGCAAGCCGTTGCAGAAAGTAAAAAAACGACCAAGAAGTATGCATCCATGCATTCGCATGGAAAAAACTAGAAAAGCTGCTCTTATGATCTAAAACAAAATCACACTTGTCTTAACACATCACGTTGCCGATAGCGGAGAAATTAATTGAATCGTTCCTTATCAACCGATATCAACGGTGATCTAGATAATACACGAGTTTTTTTAATTTTTTCTAATATTTTCAAATAGAAATTACAACAATAATCAAGTTAGAAAGATGTATTCGGCTGGAGCCGAATCTCGCCTACACGCCACTGTTAAAGACTTCAGCCCCCCATGCTTTTATTTATGCTCATAAAAAAGTGAGCGGGATAAAATTTGTCCTTCGCTGTTAAGAGAAATTAATCCATAATACCGTGACGTCCACCATAACTAATCTGGAACTAACAAGTACTTGGCTTGTCGTCTACTACTCCCCAAATCTTTTTATGTCATAATCATGTTGATTAAGAAAAACATAATCTACCACGTCGTCGTGTTCACCATATTTAATTGAAAATTGACGCATTTTTAGGCAGACAATGCATCTTCATTTGAGGAATGCACAAAATAACTTTAAACATTCCATCTTGTTTACCCTCATAAACCTTCAAATACCAAATTTTATCACTTATGACTCTATGCGGATCTGGCTGAATTTTGCACGCAAATAGTAGATTAGAAAATTTTAACCTTCGATTTTTCCATATTCTGCCAGCCGGAGTCTCCCCTTTGGTGTTGTCTCGATCAAATCCTGACTGTTAGTTGGTTTATTCGAGTTTCGTCCTTCCATGTAAACAATGATGAAAAATCCATAAATTTTTGCTTAGAGATACAGAGTTGCATTCAGTTTGCGCTTTGCGCTGACGGAAGCATGTGAATTTTAATAAAAATATTCAGATAATTACGAGAGGACAATTTCATTCTAAAATTAATAAAAAATTCTCAGACGCTTTCACAAAAACAAATATATGTAAATTGTACTCAGGAAATCATAGGAAATTTTGTTTTAGATCATAAGAGCAGCTTTTCTAGTTTTTTCCATGCGAATGCATGGATGCATACTTCTTGGTCGTTTTTTTACTTTCTGCAACGG